>PITA01013805.1:0-33061 GCA_004023965.1 Spilogale gracilis | reverse complement strand
TTTCAGGAGATGAGGCTAGGAAAGTGATGGAGGGCTTTGAATTTTATTCTAAGTGACATACCAACCTTTGGATTCCTTTATTCACTCAGTAGCTATTTATTGGGCACCTAATATGTGCCAAAGAGCCCTGGCACTAGGAGTATCACAGGGAACCAAGAAGTATAAACCCCTGCCTTCTGGAAATTTACACTCTGGCTATGGGAGGTTATGAACAAAGAAATGAATGATCCGGTTTCAATCTTACAAGGGTCTTCTGGCTGCAGGGCTGAGAGACTGCTGCAGAGAGAGCAGTTAGGGGGTAAGAGCAGCCTCGGCAGAAGACAGTGGGTTTGTACCATGGTGCTAGCAGAGGTGAGAAACTGGGTTCTAGAGGGACTTAGGAGAAAACATCAATGGGATTTTCTGAACAATTTGATATAGCAATTTCTTGCCCAGGCTTTAATGGGAACTCTGACCAGCCCACATCCTAAACCTGCACTTTTTAAATGATGTTAAAATGCTCACATATAAAGTGGCTTCACAACAATACTCAATTTTTAGTGGGAAATGTAGCTCCTGTTCAGCTCCCTAACTCTAGGCTTATGAAAGGGAATCCTTGTCAGTGCCGGGAGGAGGCAGGTCTAAGCCCCATTCCCCTGGAGCCCTTCCCATCCAGACTGCAGTTGACCAGGCTGTTCCCTCAAAGGCCACATGCCCAGGTGGCCGTCATCATGTGTGTACACTTGAGATTTGTAGTGGGTCCATCTCAGAGCTGTGCAGAGTCCTTCCCTGTGGCTCCCTGCGCTGAGGCAGGAGGATGGAGCCTCTTTGTAATATTCAAGGCAGCTTCTTTTTCTGTCATTATTATTCTCTGAAACAACATCATAAGGTCCAAATCCAAACAGGTTTTAATTCTTGGTCCCCAAATGGGACTTGTAGCATATTGTGTTCCCATTTTCTTAAGTTTGAGAAACAGACCTCCTTGTATTTAGCTTCTACTGAGCAGACATAGTCACTCAAAAATGGTTCTAGACATGCCAGATCTGCCAACAACTTTAATAACTTCCGAGATACAAATTTGTGTTTCCCAAGTCAATGAAATTGGCACCAAGCTGTTTGTGAAGTAATAAGGTAAGTAAAATGTCATTTTCATTCCATCTGTTTTCATTGATCTTAAGGGAATAACCTTGTATTTCCAAATAGTAGAGGATAATGACCATGGGTAGCCATAAACATCGCCTCTGCTTCGCAGCCATGACCTCACGGAGGATAGCATGGGCAGCTAGCTATCCTTGTGGACTGAGACTAAGAAACAATCCCCTACACACCTTATCTGGAAGTAGAGCCAAATGATCAGATTTCAGTTAATCATCACAAGACCCCCTGATCTGCCTAGAGTCCTGCTAACTGCATCTTCTACATGCAATCTAACATTCCACTGACCTTGGCCATGCACTGGGTCCTGCTGGGCAGGTTGTCAGTTCAGGATATGATTAGAGACTCTCACTTCCTGGCCTGAAGGCAGCATTTTCACAACCCCTTTCTCCATTAACCTGCCCTGGAGAACAGCCCCGAGGTGCTGCTTTGCTGTGTCAGCCACACTCTGTATGGGCAGCAGCCCTATCAGCAAGAGATGACTATGCGTGCCTCTGACTTCCCTGTGCCTCCAGAATGCAGATGAGAGGCCTTGCCATTTTTAAAAAAATTTAAAATCAAGTGAAGGATCACTTACTTTATTACGTTTACCAGGACTGCGACCAAAGAGGACTCTGCGTTTGGTGCTCTGGACTGCAGAAGAGCAAGGTGGAATCGGTGGCTTCCAGTATTACCAGACACACAAGGTAAGAAAGCAGCCATGGGTTGCTGGACATTTGCACGTGTAACATTAGTGTGAATAAACCAAAAGCATCCCTGCTTCCCTTTGGTTTTCTGAAGACTCTCAGCAATATTTTTTGGTAGGCTGACCCCTGCAACACCCCTTGCAGAAGTCTTCTTCATTGCGTCCCATAGCAGAGAACACCCTGGTGAACTGAGGGTGTGCAGCCGAGGGCTTCCCTATTTCTACATCAGTCTGTGACCTGAGAAAAATCCCAGCTGCCTGCTGCCATTTTCTTATAGTTTCTCTGGTTCTGCTGTACCCTTATATGCCAGGAAAAATAGTACTAGGTAGTCGATTCCCTCTCTCCATGGAGTCCTCGCCCATACTTTACTGCCCAAAATCATCCTAGAAGTACTAGGTAGTCGATTCCCTCTCTCCATGGAGTCCTCGCCCATACTTTACTGCCCAAAATCATCCTAGAAGTACTGGTATTTGAGAACCAGGTCCTGGGGCCTGGAGTCATTGGGAGCCCTGATAATGGCAGTGGGAATGGCGACAGCTCAGACCGGGCCATGTGGAGGATGGCTTGATTGGACACTGACTTTAGTAAGACCACAGTGAAGCCTGAAGCAAGAAGCTGATAGTAGAAGATTACGATTAGAAATACAAGACCACATTTAAGACTTGGGACAGGGAGATTAATGTCAATAGTCCCCTTTGAGGGAGGGTAGAGTATACAAGCTCTGACATACTCTAGAGCAAATAAAATGTTAGTTCCAAGAGGAGTTCCCAAATCAGTGGGTATGCTGCCGAGCAGTGATGGGTGGGCAGAGGAGCAGGGTCCGGTCTCCTGCTGCTGGAATGGTTGTCCTGCATGTGACATTAGAAGGGACAGATCTGCATGGTCCCATTATCAAAATCTGAGAGAGGTTTGTTTTTCTGAATTGCGTTTATAGCCTTTTGGATCATTTACAGAGTCAGTCTCTATTACCCTGTCTCAGTGAGTTAGGACTTAAGAGTAATGAGCTCAGGGGCATGAATTTGGCCACTGAATATAGTTATATCCTGTATAAAGGAAAACCATGCTTTATGCTCAGCTCTTCTACCTCTTCAGTTCTTTTGGCCTCAAGTGATCCTAGGGAATAAGACTATTCCAGAGAAGTACCCTGTGATTGATGGGTCAGTAGCATCAGCTTCTGTGTTGTGGTGGGCTAGAACACCAGACGAGAGCTATTCTAGATTCAGCAACCTTCATTTAATATTTCTGACCACCTACTATGCTTCATATTAGGCGATGGGTTTAGTGTTGTCGAACACTTCACCCTGACCTTACCGAGACTCCAAGCTGGAGAAGGACACGAACTTCAATTATGCTATAATGTGTGACGTGTTCTGGTAAAGTACTGATGGCAGAGACAGGAAGCTCACCCAGCCCGGCCTGGGAGAGCGGGCAGGGGAGGCTACACTGAAGCAGCGACTTGAGGAATGAATATAAGTCAGCTAAGGCAAAGGAGTTGGCAGGGAATTGGCTAGCGGGAAGAGTATGTGCGAAGGTGGGAGGCAGAGCGAGCACAACACCCGGGGAAATGAAAGGGGTTCAGAGTGGCTGGTACACAGGGTGCCAGCTGCAGAGCATAGGACGTAAACAAGAGCCTGAACAAGAATGTGTACATCATGTTTAGAAGTTTGCAGTTTATCTCGGGCCAATAAGAGTAACTGAATTATTTTTAAGGAGGAACTTTTAAATTCTGTATATCTTGGACTCTATAAAGAACAGAATACCTGAGAACTGTTTTGAGGCACATTTATTCTTGATGATATGCTCTACTGTGAGAAAAAAAAATGAACTTAAACTGCAATGGATCTGGCTTGAAATTTCCCCAACCACTGAAATTCCTCAGGTCTGAAAAAAGCCTGATTCCTGCGTAAGGTTTCTGAGTTCCACTGTAGCCTACTAAAATACATGGATGAAATCAGAAATGACTTGATCTTAAGCTTTTAGGGGGTTGGCAGAGAAATATATACATGTACTTTTTTTTCCCAGAGGACGCCCAGTCACATTAACAGAATCGGTTGATCTGGACAATATCCATGTTGCCTGTATATAAGAAAATCTGTATATTAGTGGCTGTTCTGCTTTGCATTTTCAGGAATGGAAAGAAATTCCAGAAAGGGAACCATACGCTTTTTACTTTCATATAGGTCTTTATCTCTCCTTAAAAAAAAAAAAAAAAAAACATTCTGCATGTTTTATATGATAGAGTCAAATACAAAGGACTTACTCTGTATTCTGATGATTAACATACTAAATGAGGCATTGTCAAGAGCGTCATCATTTCTGGAGTGGCTGAGTTTAACTTTAAGTAAATATAATAAGCAAGGGCCAAGGCAAAGAGGACAAATAAGATTGCCTTTGAACTTCTCTATAGCATTTTTAAATGGCAAAAAATAGTCAGACAATGTCCAGTTTACTCCAGCCACCACAAAAAGACTCTCTGATCTAAATAAGGTTGTGATAGCTGCTGAAATGAGTAAGCCCTACAATTCCAACATAATAGAGAGTTATCTCTTGCTCCTTTACCATCCAGTCTCCGGGAGGGCTTGCTCCACATAGTCATTCAGGGGTCCAGGCTGGAAGACTCTTCAGCATGGCTCTCAGTGTTTCCTTGAGCATCAATATCCAGCTGGCAGTCGAAGGGAGAGTGGAAACAGTTCTGGAGATGGATGTAGAAAAGCAAAGAGAGAGTTTATGTTTGCTTAACTGAAGTCTGAAAGGATCTTTATTGTCCACTAACCATGGTTACCTCTAAGAGAAAACTGGGACTAGGTGGATATGATAAGCTATATAACTGTATTGTTTTTAATTCTTGTGAAGTAAAAATAATGAGAGAAAAAATTAAAAGAACAAGTAAAAGAAGAGGGGCATCAGGAAACATTTACTTGATGGAAGTTTCTATTTCATATTAAAGAGAATGCTGTATCTTGCAAACCACAAATGGCAGACAAGGGAATATATCCTCCCTCCTCCTGCAAGTATACCCACCCAAACACTTGAAGTACAAGCATAGAATGGCACCACATCTGAACTTTCCACGGCTGTCTTCTTTCTTCAAATAAGAAACTAAATACACTGCTGGCTATCGGGAGAACTGGTTCTGGCCTTTGTTCTGCCACTGAATTAATATGAGACGTCACCAGTGAGGTCCTTTGGCCTCTTAGACACTTATTAAAGTTTATCTTCCCCTCCCAACCCTCATGATGTAGAAAGAATCTCATATAATAAGTATACTTTGCTCTACTGAGAACAAAGTTGTAATATTATTTACAATTAGAACGTACAATTAAGCATGCCATTCTAAGTTCTAGCATTATTATCTGTAGGGGAAAAAAAGGCAATATTATCTTCAGCAGTACAACTGTGGATCAGTAAACTATTATTAAAAATTTACTCAACAACAGACACTTCAGCCTGAAAAAAAGTTCAGTCATCATCTCTGTCACACTTGCCCCTCCTTCTCTATTGTTTCTGTTAACCACAGCCTCATCCTTCCTACCAGCAGGTATCACAGTGTTCCTGGTGCCTTTCCTTCCTTCCTCTTCCTTGTGACCCACATCTAATAAACGGTGAAGCTCCACTGATTCTACACTCTGTCACTTTTGATGAACCTTCATTTCTATGTCCCTTGTCTTTTCTCTAGTTCAGGTTTTCCACTATACCTACCATATCTAGTCAATCTTCTGGAAGCGCAGCTCAATTCAAATAAACCCTCTGCCTCCAAACCTTCAGTTGTTCCCCAGTGCTAATAGAATCTAGCCCAGACTGCTTAGCTTCTTGGTCCTTGTGGTTCTCCATGCCCTAGTTTCACACCATTCTCCTTCATCGTCCTCTAGTCTGAGAAAAACAAGCAGTTCCTTAGCATCCCACACTGGCCTTTCTTCATATCATTAATCATACCATTCCTCTGCCTTGAATTCTCCTCTTTCCATCACTTGCATGTTCTGCAAGGGTCACCTGAAATACCCTCTTTCCCATAGAACATTCTCTAACTCTCCAATCCCTATTTCTATCCTTGAAATAAATACAACACCTTATCTAGACATTTCTAAGAATGTGAAATACTTTAATCTACAGGAAGAAGGAAGGAAAGAAGGGAGGAAGGGAGAAAAGAAAGGGAATGAGAGGGAAAAAATGGAAGAAAGGAAGGATGAAATAAAAGAAGTTACAGTCTTTGGCCATAAGGGCCTTACATTCTGCTTAAGTATTAACTTTAAACTCACACATAAGAAATTTAGTATAATAAACAGTATATAATGGGGTTCTAAATTATTTACTAAAAGTATCTTACTTTTACAAAAGACTATCATTAACGGTGCAGAGTACTGTAAAGGCTTAGCATAGCAGATGTAAAGGAGCTAAGTTAGAAAAGGGAGACATGGCTAGGACGTGTTGGTCATGAGGAAGGCTCAGGACCTGATCCTTGAGGAATACGTGGGTTTGAGTGAGTAATCCGGAAGGGAGAAAAAGGATGTTTCCTCTCCTTTACACTGATGATGACTGAGACCTGTCTCAGGTGTAAGAGGAATGGAACTTTCATTTGGGGAGGAACTATACTGGTGATTATAAAAATAAAAGATTTAAACTTTTAAAATCATTTTCCTAGCATTTTTATGTATAGTGATGGTTATTAGTGATCTATCTAAGTAAAGGACCAATAATCTGTGGCCCACAAACCAAATCCAGCATGCCGCCTGCTTATGTACAGACCTCAGGCTAAGAATGTTTTTTACATCATTAGCTGACTATGCCACAGATATTTTATGTGCCTGTAAAACCTAAAATATTAAACATCTGACCCTTTACAAGAAAAGCTTGTTGACCCTTAATCTATATGGTATAGAATAAAATATATTCTAAATAAAAAAAACAAAATATTTTCATGTTTTTATTTCCATATAACAATTTCTTTATGGCTCTTTATGACCTAAATGATAATTTTATTAATTTTGCTTGGAGCCAATTAAGATTCTTCAGGAAGATATTATATTACTATAAATGTACATGTACTATCCTTTGTTCTATGCATTCTTATTAGGCATTTCTTTAATAGTAAAGTTGGCTTATATTGCATCAATTTTATGGATAAAAACAGAATGCAGAAAATTAACTATGCTTTTCTTAGTATATACATCTTCATTTGCAGTTTACTTTTATTAATATATTCATAGACAAATAGAAAATTAAAGTGACTTGAAACTATAGGATGATCTTATTACCAAACTATTTTTTAAGATTTTATTCATATTAATAGTTATTTTACTTAATAATTATGCTTTTTAATGAAATATTAGCCAAATTATTATAATGTG
Source organism: Spilogale gracilis (assembly GCA_004023965.1). NCBI lineage: Eukaryota > Metazoa > Chordata > Mammalia > Carnivora > Mephitidae > Spilogale > Spilogale gracilis. The sequence goes on along the minus strand of PITA01013805.1, from coordinate 25,896 downwards.
CTAGCTTTACTAAATTATTATGAAATTTATTTGTGGTTTGTACATACATTATAAAATTCATATGCAACTCTATTATAAATCTGAAACACTTTTGTCCAGAAAACAGATTTTTGGCTCAGAAAGGTCTGCAAGCATTTTGGAGGCAGTAACTAGGTAAAATAATTCATCCAGGAAATGAATTTTTTACTACATTTTGGAGTCATGTAGAATAGAAATAATCCTGAGGGTTCAACCAGCATGCCCATAAAAATTCATAGCAGAAAGTCCTATAAAGGATGTATACATATTTTTTTCTTACTTAAAAAACAAAAACAAAAAGAAAAAAAAAACATGAGATACTATGGACTCTGGGAAACTGAGGGTTTCAGACAGGAGGAGGGTGAAGGGATGGGGTAGCCAGGTGATGAGTATTAAGAAGGGCATGTGTTGTGATGAGCACTGGGTGTTATATGCAACTAGTAAATCATTGAACACTGCATCAAAAACTAATGATGCACTGAATGATGGCTAACTGAACATAATTTTAAAAATGCTACTTCACATATTTTGATAAATCATAAAATGTTCTCTTCCAGATCTAAAGGTCTTTCCACTTTCTTTGTTCACATTAGCTCAAGGACTTGAGAATTATTTATGTGTATATTGCTTGTGCTTTATGTAATTGATTTTTGGAAGTAACATCATTTTCATGCTCACAGTGTTTTACTAAAGTATAATTAGCATTTGGTAGGAAAATGCACAGATTTTAAGTATATAGCTCAATGTATTTGGCACACGTATACACCTGTGTGACCATCACATGGATGAAGGTATGGAATATTCCGCTTGCCATAGGAAACTTCCCTTTCAGATCAACCTCTGACTCCACCAAAGGTAACTGTTTTGTTTTTTTTTTTTAATTTTATTTATTTGACAGAGAGAAACACAGCCAGAGAGGGAACACAAGCAGGGGGAGTGAGAGAGGGACACCAAAGGTAACTATTAACACTGACTTTTTGCACCACAGATTGGTTATGCCTGTTCTTGAATCTCATATAAATGAAATCATGCAGTACACAGTCTTGAGTCTGGCTCCTTACACTAAATAGTGTGGTATTGTGACTCATCCATGTTGGTGCATTCATAGTAATTGGTCCCTTTTTATCACGGAGAGTTTTCTATGGTATCAACAGACCGCAACATCTTTATCCATTCTCTTGTCGATGGCCATTTGGGTTGTTTCTAGTTTTAGGTATCATAAATAAGGCTCCTGTGAACACTTTTGTGCAAATTTTTTGGTGGACGTATGCATTTCTTTTCTTTTCCGGAAGTAGCATTGTTGTGTCATGTGATAGGTGTATGTCTGACTTGGCTACATACTGCCAAAGAGTGGGAGGCTGTACCATTCTGTATTCCAACCAGCACCCCATGAGAATCCTAGTTGTTTTCTACCCCCCACCCCCATACATTATATTGTTAGACTTTTTATTTCTGGCCATGCCTGTGGGAGTGATATTTTTGTTTGTATAGTTCTGAAGAGGCCCAAGAAAAATCCTGCCTCTACTTCTGATGGTCAACATCCTCTCACTCTCTCTTGCTTTCTTGCCTTTGAGATGATCACCTCTATTCTGTGTTCTGCCTTATGATCAGGTCATGATCCTGGAGACCCGGGATCGAGTCCCGCATGATTTAAAGGAGACACAAGGCCTTTTTATCCTGCATGAGGTTTGTGGGGGCTGTTAATGGTTAGTGTGATTCAGAGAATGCCCTTGGAAGAGCAGGCCATAGAAACAGCATCCTGCTCATAACTAAAGCTGGCTCCCAGGAGCAGGAGCACCTGGAAACAGGGGGCTGTAGGAACTCAACAGAGACAAGAGGGGGCCTGCAGCAAGAATTATCCCGGGAAAAGTTAAGGGAGGGAGATTTCTCTATGCCACATAGGTTGTTCTAGAAAAGGGGGAAGAAAGATAGCATAGGATGCCTTTGTGTTATTCTTGATTGATGAAATTATTATTTGCTAAAAATATAACTTCTTTATTGGTCACATTCACTAAGAAGGAAATGTCACCACCTATAGGAGGATAGCATTGTGATCTCGTAATTTTTAAGAGTTCAAGTGTAAGAGTGGAATTTAACTTTGGAATTAGAAAATATTGTAGATAATTTTATTTCAATTTCAAATCAGTGAATAAAATGAGTGTTGTCCAGATGACATTCGCCTAATCTGCTTTTCATAGGAACCATGTTACTCTCTTCTCTACTCTTGGAAGGAGAGCATAATGTCATTTCTCATGTCCCAAAATGTACAAAGGAGGAAAAAACATCCTAGAAGAGTTTCAACTAGATTGCTGACATTTTTTCATCTTTCTCATTTTAAGCAAAAATATCTGTCATAATTATAATGAGTAAGGTAATCTAGCCTTGAAAAAGCCTCATTACACAAGGTAATCAAATAAAATAGATTGATATGTTCTATTCTGGCATAAAAAATATTTTAACCTTTTCCTGATTTATTGCACAAACTACTAGCAATTGAATTATAGGGATTATGAACACTGCTGTGTTCTGGTAGTCATTAATTAGGGCAATATTTTAAATAGGCTTTATTAAATGAGGGATGAGATGTATGATCATTCCAAATGCATCCATTTCCTCTAACTCTTGCCAACATAAAGCAGAAGAAGTTGAATTGAATGTGTATAATGTTTTGTCGGAATTTCTTGTGTTGCCATACTGAGGAACAAAATGTCCTCTTAGATAAAAATACAAAAATCCTAGCTTCTTTTAGTAGTGGAGTTCTTGCCAGCTTCCCAACCCTCATTAGGTTCATGTTTCATTCGAAAATAGAGGGATAATAGAGCCACCTGGGTGGCTCAGTTGGTTGGGCGACTGCCTTCGGCTCAGGTCATGATCCTGGAGACCCGGGATCGAGTCCCGCATCGGGCTCCCTGCTCGGCAGGAAGCCTGCTTCTCCTCTCTCACTCCCCCTGCTTGTGTCCCCTCTCTGGCTGTGTTTCTCTCTATCAAATAAATAAAATCTTAAAAAAAAAAAAGAAAAGAAAATAGAGGGATATGGTAGAAATGCTTGTGGGACTTCTTTATGTTGTCTGCGCAAATGGGTTTACTTAGACATTTTTATTTCACCAGTCCTATTGCCTCTTTGTAAAGTGATAGTTAGGGTGCCAGTGCCTGAGTGGGAACAGTTCTGTGCTCATCTGCAGCTCTGGTTATAAAAATAATAGACCTGATATACCCATTCAGCATAATTGTGTCTGGACTGTGTCTTCAGCGTGGCCTTTCTTCTATCGTTAATGTCCCGTGCAGTATGGACGTGCTAATCAGAAGTTATTGTCTCACTCGATACTGCTATGTTTTTATGCATCCTGTGTTTTTCTTTCAGCGCCTAGATATTTGCATTAGTTGGTCAAGCACATCACAAAATTGGTTTAAATTTCATTTATCTCAGTGTATTGTTGGTCTGGAGGCTCTTGTAGTTCCAACATTCACATAATTTCTACAGCACACCTGGAAGCTCTTTGGGGTCTTAGAATTTATGAATTAAAATCTTTTTAAGTAAAAGGAAAGGGCTGATTTTTATATTTGTTTGCATTCTCCTATGTAGAATTCCATTATGACTGTGGGACTTCAGAGTCCTCTGTGTGTATGGTATTTATGTAGAGATGCCTGTCAGCCTGGGCAGAAGTACCAAAATATTCCCTTTGGTATTAGGGAATTGCATTATGTCACCTTGTGAAGGAATGTGAGGAGGCTTTGACTCCCTTCTACCCTTTTTGTCTTTAGAAAGGATCCTTCTTAGCTGGTTTTTATTATTTTTTTCCATATAGGAGAAAAGGAATAGTTTAAAGTAAAAAACCGGCTGTGACGACTAGAATGGTATCTCTCTATATTCACTGGATGGCAGGAGTTTGCCTACAGTCACGGGGCAATATTTATCCTGTAACGCCTTATGGTTTCAGATAACAGTGAAGTTTGACTTGAGTGCTGGTTGGAGCTCTGTACATGTAAATCCTGAATACTCTGTTGACATCGATAACCCAAATAACGCAACTACACTTTTAAGGTTGGTTCTGGGAACATTGTACCCAAACACTGAGGTCTCTTGTGACTTATCATGGCTGGCATCTTATCTCACTTACTCTGCATTCTTGAAAGCATGAAGAAAGACTTCCGTTTGCATCCAGCCTCTTTTACCAGCTTACTAGAGGTTGCTGGCTAGGCACAGTTTCTCGCTCAGTGCCTTCCTATTGCCAACCAGGCCATGATCTGACCCAGAAGGACTCATAGCATATTTGGTGCATGAGCTTTCTAAGGAAATCAGCTTGGCATACCAGGACACACAAATCTGAACCGAAGTGTCATGTGTGAGGCTCACAAGTGACCTACATGGGTCAGAGCCTTTGGAACCAAACTGTCCCATCACATGTGCTTGGGACTTACTAAGTTACAGAGTCAGGAAACCACTTTTGAGTCACCAGCCCTATTTTAACTCACCCAGGGCTGTCTTCTCCCCTTCGTCTTTTTTTTTTTTTTTAAAGATTTTATTTATTTGACAGAGAGACACACAGGCAGAGAGGGAACACAAGCAGGGGGAGTGAGAGAGGGAGAAGCAGGCTTCCCGCCGAGCAGGGAGCCCAATGTGGGGCTCGATCCTGGGTCTCCAGGATCATGACCTGAGCCAAAGGCAGTCGCTTAACCAACTGAGCCACCCAGGAGCCCTCCCCTTCGTCTTCTAAACCAAGGTTGGCAAGCTTTTGCTTAAAGGTCCAAATAGTAAAGATTTTAGCTTTTGAAGCCATATGGCCTCTCTACTTAACTATGATCTTGTGGTGCAAAAGCTATCACAGACAATATTAGACAAAGGAGTGTGGCTATATTTCAATAAAACCCAATATTTAAAAAGCAACAATAAACAACAGGTCAGGTTTGGCATGTTGATTATTACATTTGCTGACTTCTGCTTTAAACCCTTATGGGGTAGAAGTTTAAGAAACTTGCTTCTAAAGCCTTTTCCACCAGTCTCACAGCCTTACCTTTTGGTGGAAGGGCTCTGCAGCACATAGTGGAATTCTGACATTGAGGGTGCCTTGTGGCTAACACTGAGTTGTGTCGTAGCAGGCTTTAATAGGACTGTTTGTAAGCTTAGCCCTCAAGAGGCGACAGTTGTTTCCCCTTAGGACAGAACACACACCCTCGCCAGGGCCGTGTATTGCTCCAGTGACAGCCTGCCCAGAACCACACAACAGGCTAGTAACCTGGTTGGAGGAAGGGGTTAGCATACTCTCCCCAAATTTCTTAAAACAATAGAACCCTTAATTAAGATAAATAAATGCAATAATACTCAAAAATGTATTTTAAAGGGCAGATTTTTTTTTTAAAGCCTGTACATATAGAAGGGTCTTTTCAAGAAATGAACACTCCAATACATTTTAGCAACTCCCTTCCTAATCCCAATTGTCGTTTAAGATTTATAACTACATTCTAGTTTTATCCATAGATTTGCCTACAGTGTTTCATTTTTAAACCTGAATTATTGTCTGGGAGAGAGGCTTTTCCTAGGAGACCCCCAGCACATCTTATCTTTAGCTAATCAGTAGCCCCTCTGGACGTTTGTGCCTTACTTCTGGCTGCTGTGGGTTTTTTGTCCTTCTGCGAGAGTCATAAATACATTAACTGTCAAAGAATAGCCTGTCAAGGACAGCTTGAGGAATGAATGGCAGAATAAAACTGGCAGGCCTGCCGGCAAGCTCTTTGCCACAAAGTAACTACTGGGTGGTGAGCTCACTCTGTTCTCTGAGAAGTAGTGTCTAGAAGCCACAATGGATGGGACCGAAACTGTGTTACTTTCAAGGCGGAAGATCAAACAGGGAGCTGAGAATCAGAATCACGGGACACCGCTGTGACTACAACCACTGTGACTACAGCCTGTGGACTTTCCCTAGTCCTCTGTCTTTCTCTGTGGAACTCATTCTAATGGGCCATCCTATAAGTATTAGCCCAAGTCCCATGATGGCTTAAATGTGCCACTTTCCCCTGATAGAGTTGATCTGGGCACAGTTGTTTTTTCCTAACCTACAGATTAGGGCTTTTCTTTTCTTTCAGAATATCTCACTCTTGCCTACTCTTATCAAGTGCTTGTCCTGCATTTGCGTGTTTGCGATTATTCATTCTAGAAGCTGAGGTTACCCTTAGCAACCAGCAGTTTGTCTAAACTGCTTTGGTCTCAGAGTTCTCTTAAAGGAGAGTTCTTAGAATCAATTTCTAAAGGGCTTTTATGCCCCACATGGCAAAACATACATAAACAACAATTCAAATTTTAAAAGCTTAACAAGACCTTTCAACAAAGGTTTAAAATGGTTTCATAGCATGAGCTATTTTGAGATTAGACAGAATTTCCATTACTAGTTAAAACAGGAGTATAATTGGCTTTTATAGATTTCTATAGTTTCATTTAATAAAACTCACCCAGTGAGATATACCACCCCCATGAAATCACAGGCAGTGCTGTAGTAAATACTTGTAGATGTGTTTTGGGAAACTCTCCCACCATTGACTGAGGGCTGGGAGAGTGCATGGCATGCATGCTTCCCCCTCACTGGCATAACTAGATGGGTTTTTTTTTCCTCTCCAAAGCTCTGGAAAATACTTTATTATACCCTGCAGAGCCAAATGGGAAGCAATCAAGCTGTTTTGTCATTTGAATTAGGAAAGGTCAAAGGGAAGAGAATGTAACAGTAAATAGAGGGAAAAGTTCTTTGTGAAAATTGTCCATTTTTTTCCAAGTAAAGGAAAGTAATTTGTTTCTTTTAATAGATCTGAAAATCCAGTATTAGAGATATTTTTGGATAGATTTACACAGAGAAAAGAAACCATCAAGAATTTTAAAAGATCCTATTTCCCAAATAAGTATGTAGCGAGTTCGTACTATTTACAAGATGTCGTAATCTCTTGCATCAGTGTGATCATTTATAAATAAGAGTACTCTTTCATAGGCTTTAATAATAGTGATGACTCTGGTAGTTACCAGGAAATGTTCTGTTTTCCTTATTTTATATGTGAAAATGAAGAGGCCCCAGGAGGTAAAGAATGACCCCAGTGTTGCACAGCACAGCCTCAAGCTACAGAACCTGAACTTGAACCTAGCTTTTCTATCTCAAGACCAACCATTATGACTTCTATGACTATGTACTTCTCTGCAGCCCATCTTAAATATAGGATTTACACATATATGAGTGCATATATCCTCCCCTTGTCATAGTCTGAAGTACATACACACCAATAAAATCAGGCATGGTGATTATAGTTAACACATGAATGGAAGAATGGAGAAGTCACTTCAAAATGCTTAGTTGAAAGCACATTCGATAACATTTTCAGAGAACCACATTCTATAATACTTTGGAGTATAAGGCTAGATGATATTGTATAATCATGCAGACATCAGCTATCACCAGTAATTCTCAATGTTTTATATTGACACTTGCTCTAGAGAGTATAAAAATAAACATATTTATTTGTTCCTGAAGTTAACTCTCTCAATGTTGCTACAATGATTAAAAAAAAAAAAAAGGGAAGCCTGGGTGGCTCTGTTGTTAAGATCTGCCTTCGGCTCAGGTCGTGATCCTGGAGTCCCGGGTCCCAGGATCGAGCCCCGCATGGGGCTGCCTGCTCTACAGGGAGCCTGCTTCTCCCTCCCTCACTCCCTCTGCTTGTATTCCCCCTCTTGCTGTATTTCTCTCTGTCAAATAAATAAATAAAATCTTTTTAAAAAATCAAAAAAAGAAAACCTTTTTAATCTTTTCTGCAATATTCTCTTAGCTTGGGGGCACTTTCTAAGTAAAGTTTTAGCTGGACAAGAGATAAAATCAAAAAACATCCAAAGAGAACTTGTAGTGATATGAAACGCCTCTCACACAAATAAATGTTAAGATCATTCCACTATTTAAAAAGATTGTCTTCAGATCAGAGGCACCCCAGGATACCTCCTCAGGACATCTCCCAGTGCCTCTAATCTTAAAAGAAAAGGAAAATAAGAGCAAAATTCTAATCCTTGAGAGATGGAAATAGCATATGTATTTATCTGTTTGTATATTCTCTACATGTGTAGAGCTTAGACCCACCTAGAAAATGTATCAGGACCCTACACATACCAGGTTTATCTTTCTACTTCCAGGTAACTATGCCTGATCAAGCAAGGATAGAGATACACTCGGATGGGTCCCTGCTAGTGCTATTTTTTTAAAGATTTCCAAAGACAGAGACTTCACTTGGGTCAATATTCTTTGACATTACCAGGCAATAGGGATATTCCAGGCCATGTCCACTTAGCAGTGTCTTAATTTAAGGATGCAACTTAGGATAGTGAAGGAGCAATTATAAAAGAAAGTAGCTGTGAGGTCTCCCAAAGGTGGTATCCTTTAATCCTGTCTGCCTTAATGGTTTTGGTGTGAGCACAGTGAGGAGGAGGGATAAGTGGGTTGGGGCAGAAGATGAATTGTGACTTACGGAAGAGGCATTGAAACATTATCTGCAAAACTCAATTCAAAGAACAAATGACTCAAAACTTGTTCCGGTTTTTTGTTTGGTTTGTTTTTAAGAAAGTAGACTCTGGTTGAATCTTTCATTTGTTAGGAGATAAAATAATTTGGTATGTTCTTTTCTTCGCCATTGAGAGCTCAGTTTGTCAGTACTTGAATCGGCAAACTGTTTCCTGGGTGTGTTGGAGAATTTCACCTGCCAACATGGATTGGCGTTTGCTGCTCTTCAGTGGAAGGTGGCTGTGACCAAGAGCTGCCCCTTGTGGGTAGTTCAGCCTGCCAAAGTCTAATACAGCAGACTTTGGACACAGAAACAAACTGAGGGGCTTGGAGGGGGGGGGGATGGGAGAGCCTGGTGGTGGGTACTGGGGACACCTAAAGCGTGGAGCACTGGATGTGGGGACTGGGGAATGAATCTTGGAACACTGGAAAAAAAAATTTAGTAACAGTAAAAAAAAAAATGAAAGGCATATTTAAGAGTATAACAAAGAGTTGGAGCCTAAGGCAGTAACCCCTTTGTCTTCCACAGAGCTTGGCAGAAAGGCTTTGACCATCCCTGTGATTTTTATCTTTTCGTCTTTTAGGCGATTACCTTAACAGGGCATACTGGAGTGATGGCTTCCATTACAAGCCTCAATTTAAACAACTGTTTCTGAATCACCAAGTGAAGAATGGAGCAAATAAAGACGGAAAAACATTCACTGTATACTATGCTTCTACCTTCAGTTGTCTGAAACTGTAGTTTGCGCCTAATTACACTGACAGTCCTATTGTACAAAAATACTGAGAATGCAGATATAATTTCCCAGCGAATTATTTCATTATATGAAAGTGACAGTAATCAATTAATACTATCTTCCTGAGAGCCAGCAGTTGTGGACTATTGTATTGAAATTTTCAAGTGGAATGAAGTACACTTCTCTTGTGACTACTCTGATTAAGTAAAAAATGCTTTCTATATTTATGAGTATAATACTACATTCTTTTAGCAGATAGTGACCACTGACATAGGGTAGTGAGATGTATGTGAGTCAATTACTGCTGACAGGAAAACCTGGGGCATGTCAAGGGGCTGGCTTACCAGTAGCTACAACAGTCTAGACCATACCTCTTTTCCTGATCATGGCTTAAGCAGTAGATGCATGAATCATGGTGAAAGAAACTTCCTTTAACTTTTAAAAAACACAACCATTTATTCCTTTTCAGCTAAAACAACAGAATGCCAAATATCATATTTTCAAATTTAAACTAGAAAATAATGGTGGAGCCTGAGGGAGGGGAGAAGAAACTGATGTGTGACTCTATGAAATTGGTTGCAAGAAATTTAGTCTCCACTTCTTTGATCTCAGGATTATCAGTTGTAAGGAGTATAATTAGGATTTATAAAGCTTTAAAGGACAAATAAAACTATATTAAATATAGTTTTCTTAAACTGATGGTAGCATACAGTCACTCACACTTTTGCAGCTACAATCAATGTCTGTGCAAATCTGAAGGTCTCACTGGATTAAATACCTTTTGGTCACCAGCCGTGAGCTGTCATCATCAGTTTGTGTAACTTGTGCGACTTGTTTTGACAAGGGACTCAAGGTGCACCTTTAGGGTTGACCATCTGATTCTGGGGTACATTGAATACAGGCTTTTCTCTGTAATTCCAACCTGACTGCTTTTTTTTTCCCATTTTATTTTTAATTTTATATTTTTTAAAACCATACATTTTCTGAAAGTCTAAGGAAGCCTTTATTTTTTTTCTTATTTTTAAAATTTATGTTCAATTTAGTTAGCATATAGTGTATTATTAGTTCCGGGGTTAGAATTTAATGATTCGTCAGTTACACATAATACCCAGTGCTCATTGCCTCATGTGTCCTCCTTAATGTCCATCATCCACTTACCCCATCCCCTTACCCACCTCACCTCCAGCAACCCTCAGTTAGTTCCCTGTAGTAAAGAGTCTCTTTTGATTTGCCTCCCTCTCTGTTTTTATCTTATTTTATTTTTCCTTCCCTTCTCCTATGTTCATCTGTTTTGTTTCTTAAATTCCACATGTGAGTGAAATCACAGAGTGTTTGTCTTTGTTTGATTGATTTCACTCAGCATGATGCCCTCTAATTCCATCCATGTTGCTATAAATGGCAGGAGTTCACTCTTTTTGGTGGCTGAGTAGTAGTCCATTGTATAGATGTATACCACATCTTTTTTATCCATTCATCTGTTGATGGACATCTGGGTTCTTTCCATAGTTTGGCTACTATGGCCATTGCTGCTGTGAACATTAGGGTGCAAGTGCCCCTTCGAATCACTGTGTTTGTATCCTCTGAATAAATAACTTGTAATGCAATTACTGGGTCATAGGATAGTTCTAGTTTTAATGTTTTGAGGAAACTCCAACTGTTTTCCAGAGTGACTGCACCAGTTTGCATTCCCACCAACAGTGCAAAAGGGCTCCCCTTTCTCCACATCCTTGCCAACACATGTTGTTTCCTGAGTTGTTAATTTAAGCCATTCTGACTGGTGTGGGGTGGTATCTCTTTGTAGGTTTGATTTGTATTTCCCTGATGATGGGTGATGCTGAGCATTGTTTCATGTGTCTGTTGGCCATTGTATGTCTTTGGAGAAATGTCTGTTCATATCTTCAGGTATCCATTTCCTGACTGGATTTTTTGTGTTTAGGGTATTGAGTATGATAAAATCTTTATAGATTTTGTATACTAGTCTTTTATCTAATATGTCATTTGCAAATATCTTCTCCCATTCAATAGGTTGCCTTTTAGTTCTGTTGACGGTTTCCTTTGCTGTGCAGAAGCTTTTTATCTTGATGAAGTCCCAGCAGTTTATTTTTGCTTTTGTTTCCCTTGCCTTTGAAGACATGTCTAGCAAGAAGTTGCTGTGACCAAGGTCAAAGAGGTTCCTGTTTGTGTTCTCCTCTATGATTTTGATGGATTTCTGCCTACATTTCCCACATTTAGGTTTTTCATCCATTTTGAATTTATTTTTGTGTATTGTATGAGAAAGTGGTCCAATTTCATTCTTCTGCATGCGGCTGTCCAATTTTCCCAACACCACCTGTTGAAGAGACTGTCTTTTTTCCACTGGATATTCCTCCTGCTTTATCAAAGATTAGTTGACCATAGAGTTGAGAGTCCATTTCTGGGTTCTCTATGCTGTTCCATTGATCTTTGTGTCTGTGTTTGTACCAGTACCATACTGTCTTGATGATTACAGCTTTGTAATAGAGCTTGAAGTCTGGAACTGTGGTGCCATCAGCTTTGGATTTCTTTTTCAACATTCCTTTGGCTCTTTGGGGTCTTTTCTGGTTCCATACAAATTTTAGGATTGTTTGTTCCAGCTCTGTGAAAAAAAGTTGATGGTATTTTGATAGGGATTGCACTGAAGGTGTAGATTGCGCTACATAGTATAGACATTTTAACAATATTTGTTCTTCCAGTCTGTGAGCATGGCATGTTTTTCCATTTCTTTGCATCTTCCTCAATTTCTTTCAGAAGTGTTCTATAGTTTTCAGAGCACAGATCCTTTACGTTTTTGGTTAGGTTTATCCCTAGGTATCTTAAGTGTTTTGGTGCAATTATAAATGGGATAGATTCCTTGATTTCTCTTTCTGCTGTTTCATTGTTAGTGTATGGAAATGCAACTGACTTCTGTGCATTGATTTTATATCCTGAGGCATTGCTGACTTCCTGTATCATTTCTAGCAATTTTTAGGTACAAAGGAAGCTTTAACAAATTGTTCAGTACTTACTTGGAGGCCTCCAGGTGCATGTTTTGTTAGACCTGTCTTTGCTAACCCTGAACATTCTAGGATCTAATCTGACGATTTGGTTATTTCTGCTGCCTTTGTTTTGCCTCATGTGAAAATCGATCTTTGGCATACATCAAAACGCTATGAAGAATTTTAATCAATAGTCAGGGACCCAAATTTAAAATTAAGTGATCTGTATTAATACTAGTGCAAATAACTTAGCTGAGGTGTAAAATGAATTTCTGTGTGATGAAATTCTCACATGGACAAGCAATGACAACACATTTTTGGCAGAATTGTTTCTTTGCCTGGTATTTGGGAAGTATCTTATGGAATGTATCAACAGCAAGATGCCTTCTAATTTCTAAAATGTTAAAAAAGGAGAAAAATATGATTCTTATAAGCAAGGAAAATGCTGTTTATCTGTTGAATTTTATAGTAGCAAAATAGGAGACACAAAAACATCAAAAAAGTAATATTCAAGTAGCATACTAGTTTCTTATTTACTTGACATAGTCCAACTTCCACCCATTGCCCTCCCATAATTATTGATCTTTCATCTCAAAGGGATCCTGACTTGGGTGATAATTTATTTGGCTGTTCAACTTAGTGTTCACTCTTGTTGGTGAAAATAACAATGGAAAGTCTCAAGAGAATTGAATAGTTTGATATATAGTATGCCTTAGAATACATGTGGTAAATTCATATAATCTTCAGAAAAGCCCTATTACATAGATCTTTCCTTTGTTCAAGAGGATATGATACTCATTGAGGTTAAATGGACTACCAAGACCATATAGCTATGTGACAGACAGAACCAGGACTCTAATCCAGATGTCCATGGTAAACAAATTCTTGTGAGATTAATAGTAAAATAATAATAATAACAATAATAATATAACAATAAGAATCATCAGCATCATCATCCTAATCAATACTTTAATAGTAAAGCTACCACTTCTCCAACACAGATTTGTGACAGTTGTTTGTTCCAGGGAGCACTTTGGCAGTCTGACACTATGGGTATCTTCTCAAATATTTTTTAATGCATAGTATTACAAGGATATGAATTTTCCTAAAAATAGTTATTTAAAAAAGTAAATATGATGTCATGGTTTAAAAAATGTGTAAAACAAGATCTTCAGTATTACCTAATTATTACTGTAATTTCAAAGTAGTAATGAACATAGAGGGTATTTTGAGATTTCTACAACAAATCTAATATGATACAAAAATATCTGTGATTTCTATTGGTGACAAAGTGGCATATTCTACTAAGCACTGTGATTTGTTACTTACATTCATTATTGCAGCAAATTCTAAATTTCAGTTGGATGTTAATGAAAACAAAGATGCATCTTTTCCCAACTTAAATCACAGACTACCTCCAAATTTATGAACCCCCAAAGGATACCAGATTAAGAACCTCTACCTTAGACTAAACCTGCAAAATAACTATTATCCCCACTTTACAAATGAGTACTCTGAAGCCTAGAGTAATTATATAACTTGCCCAAGATCATTCATCTAATGACCAAGAAATGTCAAATAACATTTTAGTGTCTTTACATCACTTCCTCTAGCTCTGTAGTGGCAATCATCGTTGAAGTGGGAATTGTAGTATCCATCCCACTGTGAGACTGAATTCCCGGAAGATTGTCACCCTAATCCCCTGTATCTCCTTCAAATACCAGTGACAGCCTGATGAAGATTGCAGATATCCAAAGAGAAATTTGGGGTGAAGGCTGTGCACCTGACTACTTTCATAGGACTTCCCTTGAGCACTTCTCAAGTTCAGTCTCCCCTCAGTGGTCCTCGCATAGCTTCCCAGAATAATTATTTCCAGCGTATTTGGTGCTCTTTTCTACCATAGCTGTTTTCCTCTTCTACCTTTAGGTGATTAGTGAGGCTGCTTACTATTATCCTCAGATGAAGAAAATTGTTTTTCTATACTTCCCTTAGCTCAAAACAGATACCTACTTGGATATTTTTCTGTAATTGTTATAATTCCTTAGCCTCCTTTTATCTAAACTATACCTGTTAAATTATCTTAACTCTTCTGGAAGTTAAATTGCCTCCTCTGCTTATTATTGTCCTTCATTTTGTCTGAATACTTTAAAAGTTACAAAGTATGCAAAGCAATTGTTAAAGCTCTAAGTAGTCCCAGGATGCATTTATTAGTTTCTATAATTGAGTCTTACCGATTACACTGTGTGTTGTTATCCTCATGTTGTACTAAAGCATACCAAACCTTAAGGTTTCTTTTAAAAATTACTTAATATTTGGAAAAATTCTATGTAAACACCCACTTGGCAATTCAATTGTTATTGTTCCTCCTTTTCTCCTCCTATGGATGATGGCCATTTTATTTAGCAAGTCTCAAATGCTGAGGGTTCTTATCCTTGACATGATGACGTAAGGTCTGCTGAGGAGGTACTCAGCCCCTGTTTTCCCTTGAGGAGGAGCCGGCTTTTGCTGCATGGCTTCCAGAGGAAGACGATCTCATTATTCCATGACTGAAGGAAACTGAGAATTTTCACTTGTGTTTAGTTATTGCCATTTTGTGTTGCTGTCATTCTATATAGTTTTCCTAGAAGTATTTTTTAGCATTTATAATGAATGTTGTAAAGCATTTGTATATTTTTAAGAACCTTATAAAGTATTCACTAAGGATTCAGCTTACAACTTTAGTTGTTGAACCTGTGGCTTCTTCTGAAGAAAAAACCAAACCAGAATCTGAAAAACTGTTGTTGCCTTACCACCAGCACTAGCGGCCATATCCGCTCCTCCTCATCTCCACCACCACTATGGTCATCCCGAATAGTTTCTACTTATGTGCTTGCAGTATGTACAGAGACAGATATACACACATATGTGTTTAAACATGTAAATACAGATACTTATTCATTCATTCAGCACATGTTGACGGAGAGCCTTCTAAGTTTCAGGCACTGCTTTAAACTCTGTCTTCGTCTTGCTTCCAGTCCAGGCATCAAGACTGATAACAAACTGGATAAAGAAATATAGTAGCATGTTAGGTGAAGGGGACTTTGGAGGAGAAAAATCAGATAAGGAGCGTGGGGAGGGAGAGATTTGAGTTTGAGCTGTGGGACGGCATCAAAGTGGTTGTATTTGAGTAAAGATCTGAAGAAGAAGAAGATGAAGTTAGCTATGTGGATATCCAAAAGAGAACATTCTAGGTAGGTGGGTGGTTGTTGCAAAGGTGCTGTTGGGGGCATGGGTGTGGCATTCAAGGAACAGCAAGGAGCCCCTGTGCTTGAAGAGGTGCAGGGAAGGAAAAGTAGAAGGACATGAGATCATCAATGTCAATATAAGGGAGTCCAGATCATGTCAGGCCTCAAGAGTGATTTTTCTCTGAGTGAGAGATGACAGTGGCTTAGACCAGATGTATTTTAAGGAAAGAACCAACAGGATCTGATGGTGGATTGTATTTAGAATGTGAGAGAAAGAGGAGTCCAATCTGACCCCCCCTCTCCCCAGTCTGAGGCCTGAACTATGTAAATGGAAGGAATTGGGGGCCGGGTGAGGTAGAGATCAGGAGCTCAGTTTCGGAAATGTTAAGTTTGAGATATCAGACAACCACAAGAAGAGGTCAAATACACAACTTGGTAAGAGTCTGAAATTCAAGACAGAGGTCTAAAGATGGTCACGGTCATAGGATTTTCTCCACATAAATACTCAGGGAATATAGTCTCCTCAGAGGCCCTATCTTTTCATCTTGGAGATCCTCTGGTACCCAGGGTCAGCATTCTCCACAGGCCTCCTCCACCATGAGCCTCGTTGAGAGTTACTATTTCTGAGCTGTTCTCTTCCTACTGCAGATGTCTCTGTCTCTCCTCTCCTTCTGTCCTGGCCACTGTAGCCACCAAACCCTATTAGCCATTGGATATACCACCATTCCATTTAACAAATCAGTCGGTTTTGTTGGATAGGAATGTTTTTTGTGGCTATTGTTCAACCTTCTTTGGACTCAATTCAGTATTTTTAGACAACTTGAAACTTCTTCAGTTTTATGAATCAAATAACTAGTAGCTCTTTTCCCCAGATTCTTCCTAGCCAAGATTATTTCTTCCATTCTTTTGGTGAAGAGTTGGGGGATTTCAACTGAACAAGTACCTGGCATATCAGCAAATACCAAGGTGCTTTTTGAGAATGGTTTTGGCTTGGCTTATAGTTATAATCCTTAACCCACTTTAGCAGAGGTGGGATGATTTAACATATGGGCAATATTACACATCTTTATCCAGATCATATATAAATACATGAGCCTTCTTTGAAGCAGTAAGATAGAATATTCATTCATTCAATGAATATTTGTTGCACACCCGTTATGTGTTCTTGGTGCCGTTTCAGACACCCTGTCATTAGGGAACCTACATGCTTCCAAATATTACACAGAACATACATATACTAAAAAAGTATGTGTTGTATATCTGAACTTCAGATTGAGCTGGTATTCTGTATTTTATCCGCTCAGAGAGCAGCTTGTCTGGACCTAATGGCTGCACTTGCACGTATGGGCGTTGGGGCTGGCTCTCAGCGAGGGTGCTTTCTCCATATGCCACCTCAGCTTCAAGGAGCCTTGCCCAGCCTTCTTTACAGATCAGTCTCAGGGCAGCAAAAGGCCAAGGTAGCAACTGTAAGGTCAAAGTAGCTCTGAAGTCACAAGGGGTCACGGTTGCCAGAGTCCATTGGCCAAAGAAAGGCTCAAGGCTAGTTCACTCACTTTTAGAGAGTGATAAAAGGAGTGTCAAATTCACACTGAAAGGGGGCATATATACAGCAAAGGGAAGGATTTCTAGCCATTAAATAGTCTACCACAAGTAGTAAATGTCAAAGAAAAATCCCTGCCATCAGGAACCAGATGTTATTCCAGAAGAGAACAGACGATGATAAATACTTATCGCTGATATAAAAGAGAAAAATAAAGCAGAATAAGGGGTTAGGACGTGTTGTCAGGGATGTTGTGGGAGGTCTTCTTTTATCTAAGGGGGGAGGAAGACTTCCTAAGCAAAGGGCATCACAACAGAGCCCTGAGAGGAGTGAGAGGAAGGGGGATAGCAGTCCCGAATTTGCGAGTGCAAACAGCTTCTGGAGCATCACTGGGGTGTGGAGGGTGGCTGGAGCGGCGAAAGCAGAGTGAAAGTTGGGAGGAAGTGCTGCCAGAGATGATATGGAAGGCCAGGCTCTCTCTCCATCTAGGGGCTCACTGGCAAACGTAAGGATTTTGCCTTTTAGCCTTAGTGAAGTGGAAGCCACATGGAGGGCTTGAGGAGTAGCATTATCAGACTTACATTTTTTAAAAAATTCAAGTGTAATTAACATACGGTGTTAATTTCAGGTATACAATGTAACAATTCAACAGTTCTATACATCATGTAGTACTCCTCATAGTAAATGTACTCTTAATCCCCATCACCTATTTCCCCCATCCCCCCCCAGCCACCTCCCCTCTGGCAACACCAGCTTGTTCTCTATCATTAAGAGCCTGTTTTTCCCCCTAGTTTGTCTTTTTGTTTATTTGTTTGTTTTGTTTCTTAAGTTCCACACCTGAGTGAAATCCTATGGTATTTGCCTTTCTCTGACTGACTGACTTCACTTAGCATAATACCCTCTAGATCCACCCATGGCTTCTGTGTAGAGAATACAGGGAAGGATGGCAAGGCTTGAATGGGGGGAGACGGGAAGCTATTGCAGTACTCCAGGAAAACAATGAGTGTAGCTCACACCAGCTGAGAATAGCAGAGCTGGCGAGAAGCTCTTAGACAGTAGGTCTGTTTTGAAAATAGAGCCAACAGATTTGCTGACAGATTGCATTTGGGATGTAAAGGCAAGAGAGGGGTTAAGAATTTTGGGTTATCAAAATTTTTAGACTCAGCAACTAGAAGGATGGATTTGCTGTTTACTGAGTTGGACCCTCTTCATAAAAGGCAGGCAAGAAGATCAGAGGCAAAAGAAGATAATGTGATCACAAAAGCAGGAAGTAAAAAGACAATGTGATGAGAAGCCATGAGCCAAAGAATGGGAGAAGCTTCTAGAAGCTGGAAAAGGCAAAGAAACAGATTCTCCCTTAGAACCTCCAGAAAGAACCAGCCCTGCCAACACCTTGATTTTAACCCTGTAGGACTCATTTCAGATTTATGACCTCCAGAACTGTAAGAGAATGAATGTGTATTGTATTAAGCCCCTGAATTTGTGGTAATTTGTTACAGCAGCAATAGGAAACTAATACATGATCAGACATTTAAGTGGAGATGCTAAGTAGCTGTTGAATATGAGTCTGGAGTTCAGGAGAGAGGCATGGAAATATGATCACCCTATAGATTTATTTAAAACCATGAGGCTGATGAGAACACCAACAGAGTGAGTGTATGCAGAGAAATGAAGAAGCTTTCAGACTGTTTTTTTGATGATCCCAATGTCTAAAGATCAGGGAGATGAGAAAACTAGCCAAGGAAAATGAGAAGGAGTATCCAGTGAGGCATGAGGAGAGCCAGGCATTTGAGGTCCCAAAAGCCAAGGAAAGAAAGCATTTATAGGCTAAGCAAGTGTCAAATTCAGCTCCATCAAATATTTGCAATTTAATGCTCACTAGTGATTTCAACCTTGAGCATTTTGCTAACTCTACAAAAATTCTAGGAAGGACAATTGATATTTGAGAGTGGGATACTCTGTAGAACATGTTTATATTTATTCTTTTTTAAAAGAATTTTTTATTTATTCATTTGAGACAGAGAGAGAGAGAGAGAGAGAGAGCGAGCGCAGGAGCAGTGGGGAGAGACAGAGGGAGAGGGAGAAGCAGACTCCCTGCTGAGCAGGGAGCCCAACTTGGGGCTCGATCCCAGCACCTGGATACCATGACCTGAGCCAAAGGCAGACACTTAACCATCTGAGCCACCCAAACACCACTATTTTTATCTTTTAGAGAGCCCAAGCTCTGCTTCTCTCTTAGAAAGCTATGTATCAGGACAACATTATTTGAATACTTAGAAGAGTATCATTCACTCATTTATTAATTTGACAGGTATTATTAGATGTCTCTTGGTTTGGCCTGGGAGATGCACTAATGAAGTAACAAGATCCCTGTTCTTTGAGGTAAATCAGAGAGGGAGACAAAGCACGAGAGACTTTGGACTCTGAGAAACAAACTGAGGGTTTTGGAAGGGAGGGGTTGGAGGGATGGGTGAGCCTGGTGGTGGGTATTAGGAAGGCACATATTACATGGAGCACTGGGTGTGGTGCATAAATAATGAATCTTGGAACACTGAAAAAATTAAATTATTATTTTTTTAAATCCCTGTTCTAATGGGACAACTTTGAATTGAGGGGCTTTACTCAGGCCAAACATCACCTCCTCTACTAGTCTCTCTCTGTTTTTTCCCCATAGTTACCCTTCCTTCTTTGTACATGTCTCTTTCATAAAACTCAACACATTTAATATAACAGCCAGTGATCGCCTCTGCTGGGAAGCTCTGCCCTCTCGTAAGGAAGCAAGCCTACCTTTATACACCAACTCCTTCATAGGTAGGTTGGCAGTATGGTCTGTTATTAAATCCTAGGAAACATTTGCAAGAGAAAGGGGGCCCTTAATAATCATACCAAGACAAAGGATATAAACTGGGACTGCCCAGGGCAAACAGGATGTAGGGTCACCCTGTGCCCTGTTACTATCTCAATAACTATTGAATACATACAGTTTGCTCCTGAAGAAACCCTTTACTGAATATGGCTTCATATTTTGCTTTTTGCTTTAATTGAGGATCAATATGTAGGAAATCATGTTAGGAAAAGTGTTTCTGCCTCTTTTGTAAAACTGTTATTGGAGACTCTATTAGTTTGTTCAGTGTTCCTCGTATAAGGAGCCACATAGTAATTCCTCTTAGAATTGAATACTGGAGAAATTGTTGCTTTTTTTAAGGAGCTTCTTTCTTCTAAATAATGAGAGCTCTGTGATACATCAATCTATCAATCTTCCCCATTACCCTGCCAGCATGAACCAGAGCTGAATTATATCCTCAGATTGCTGATAGGAGATCATGTCAGATTTCCCAATTGTGACTTTCTTTTTTTGAGACATTTTTGAGCACCCACTATGTGCTGATATTTATTTAAGCTGGCAGCATGGCAGAGATCCACACTGATGTGAAATTTGCCTTCATGGCATTTTGTTGGTTCTATAGAGTTTGAATGCTTTTAAGATATGGTATTGGGATCTTATAGGACATCTTTAATCCTTTCTCAAGAAGGTAGGTGTTAAAAACAAATTGGGGAAACCTGGGTGGCTCAGTCTTAGACTCTTGATTTCCCCTCAGGTCATGATCTCAGGGTCCTGGGATCCAGCCCTACATCGGGCTCCATATTCAGCCGGGAGTCTGCTTGAGATTCTCATTCTCCCTTTCTCTCTGTCCCTCCCCTTGCTTGTGCTCTCTCTCTAAAATAAATAAATAAATCTAAAAAAATCTAATAAAGTGCAATAGCACAGCACATTAGATAGGGGTGTGGTGTATTAGGAATGGAAGGCGAGGGGAGAGGTAAGGTAGGGCATGAAGTCACTTGAGTAGACCAACAGCTGTGAAGCTCATGTTTGCATATTATTGTTTTTTTGGTGAGGTTTGAGACCCACTATTACACTTTTGAGAAAAAAATTTTATGAAAATAAAATTACTTCTAAACTGTATTTAGCATCTTTACTATTAGTAAAGACTGCTTGATCAAATAAAGCATGTAAGAATGTTGTCATAATCCGGGGCGCCTGGGTGGCTCAGTTGGTTGAGCGACTGCCTTCGGCTCAGGTCATGATCCCGGAGACTGGGGATCGAGTCCCACATCGGGCTCTCTGCTCGGTGGGAAGCCTGCTTCTCCCTCTCTCACTCCCCCTGCTTGTGTTCCTTCTCTGGCTGTGTTTCTCTCTGTCAAATAAATAAAATCTTTAAAAAAAAAAAAAAAAGAATGTTGTCATAATCCAAAAACACTGTAAGTGCTTGTCTTCAGGCTGTAGAGAAAGTAGAACTGATGATTGTGTTTTAATATGATATGCCCTAGGGTTGAATATTTGTGTTCTAGAATATAGCCTATTTTTGCAGGACAAGAAAATAAGTACTGTATTTTTTAAACAAATAAGTTGACCATTTATAAGAAGATGAACTCAGCTGTTTTTCCTAGAGAAAGTTTTAAAGAAGCCACTATAGTCTTGTCAGCCAGGAGAAGGGGATTAGAAGTCGACTGGAAAGCACTGTCTTGGTTGATAAACACCACCATCAAAACCAAGAAACACGTCTTTATTTAGCATGTAACAATGTTGAAGAAGAAAGGTCAGCTGAAGGAAGGCTTCCTAATTAAGGCAATTAAGGGCTTCCCTTTGAACCCCGAGGAAGAATGGGAGTGGTGGGTACAAGAGGAGAAACTAACAAGGTGATGAGAAGGAAGAGTTGAGAAGGACAGAAAATGAAAAAGGCAGAGGAGGCTGATTCTGCAAAGCTGTCCACGTTGGACATTTGTCTTCTATGACTCCATATTGAAATGTGTATAAAACGGGTAGCATGAAACACTTGATCAATGTGGTATATTAAAAGAATTGGGATGCCTGGGTGGCTCAGTCAATTAAGTGGCTTGCTTTGGCTCAGATCATGATCCCAGGGTCCTGGGATCAAGCCCCGCATCAGGCTCCTTGCTCAGTGGGAAGCCTGCTTTTCCCTCTGCCTGCCACTCCCCCTACTTGTGCTCTCTCTCTCTCTGACAAATAAATAAATAAAATCTTTTTTAAAATAAAAATAAAAAAACAAAAAAATAAAAATTTCTTTGTGGAGATCTTGAGTCCCACTGATTCTGAGTATTGATTATGTTGCCTCAACATGCAGGAATAAAATTAAAAACTGAGATTGACATTAACGTGACATAGAAGCCTTTTTGAAGTCTATCTACCAAATACTCTAAATAATGCATTCTTTTTATTCTTAAAGGAAATATGAATATAATAGTCATATTTCCTCTATAATGTAAATAAAATTCATATTTCTTTTAGCCTATGTTTATGCCATATTTTCAGCCTTCCCACTCACTGTTGTTACCATAGTGACATTTATGGAGGGATCATGTGTTTTCAGTAAGTTTAAAGGCTATCTATGGACTTTAACCAGCTCAAGAGGAGAATTCACTGAGATCTAGAGTGCTTCAAATGACATTGTAAAAAATTGGATTGCCTGAAAACAGAGGTTCATCTCACAACAGAACCTTTCTGTACATACCCAGAGAATGATAGCGCTAGAGAGGGATCTTCAGAATCCATTTATTCTGTTCCCATCTCCCGGCAGAGCAGTGGCTAAACCACAATAGGTGGTTTAAAGTCTGCAACTTTAGAGGTGATGTACTTACCCAAGAGTGCCCATTCCCCCAAGCTGCAGCCAGTTTCGTTGTCAAATAAAAATGACTTACAGCCTTCCACCTTCTCATCATTGCTTTCCTGCTTCTGCCTCGGGTACTCAAGGATGTTCAAACCTGGATACCATCAGAAAGAAAAAAACTGAACTTCAGGGTAGATCTGACCAGAAAGTCAAACCTACTCTTGGCTGTGCACAGCAGGTAGAGGTCGCTTTACCTGTTATCCAACCCTGACGGCTGTTTGAGCAAAAGTGTCACAAGATGGTGTTTTTTTGAGAACTTGTTTTGAGCCCTCCACCTGACCGAACAGCGTCACCACCATTGTCTGTCAAATATTAACTTTATGGGGCAGGAAAGATATTGAGACTTACTGTCCTCTTCAGGATGGAGTTTACTTCTTTGAGGATTGAATTGAGGAGGCTACATGATAAATTTGAATAATTAGGAGAGTCTTTTTTCTTCATTTGATTATGGGATTGCAGTGTCACTTCAGGTAAAAACCAAAGACGTGTCCCCAAGGTTATGAGAATGTAAAAGCTTTCAATGAAGAAGCCAAATTTGGGGAGAGAGGAGATGTTGTTGAATTTGAGTCTATATTTCTGAAGAAGAATCATCTGGAATTTTACAAAATCCAAGAACACAAACTTCATCTTTGTGTTTATATTAGGGAGTAAGTATTATAAAGCATGCAATATGTATTTTAAGCATTTTTCTTCCTTTTAATCTTGCATTGCACCCAAAGAATGCTAATAGTTACCAAATTGTTCTTTGGCAGAGCAACCTAACCTCCTCAGAACAGAAGAAACAAAGTATGACAGGATGTGATTGTAGCACAAGGCAAGGTTGAGTCCTCAACCCTGAGCAGATATTACCTAATCTGATGATGCTGACCCAGGTTACCCAGGATCATTTCTCGTCATTGCATTATATACATTACACGGCAATGAATGACAGTTTCTATGGCTCCTAGTAAAAAGATTTCTCTCTTTATTACAAGAGCAAAGTGGGGGCTTATCTTCGAGCTCCTCAGCCTCCTCATCTGTATGCCATGACTTCTCTCAGTTGGTGTGGTTATCTCAGGAATAAAGTATTCAGTCCCTAGAAGCAGGTTTCTTCCTACACCCGGAAAACAGGAGAACGAATGTCGTGTTATGTGTGCTAAGATGGTTGAGCGACACTAGCTACAATTAGCTTTTCAAATCTGCACTGAGTGTGTCCCCAGCAACTCATGGTGTAGTAAGGAACACGATGTTTGTAAGGACACATTCCTGAGAGGCAGCAGTTCTAACAGTCCACTGACCTGGCTTCCTCATTCCAGTTTCTTTGTGCAGAGGCATTTTGTTTTCCCAAGTCCTTCACCATGTGCTAACAATTAGACAATGACTCCATAAATGAGTGTCATGGACGGTGGGTGGTGTGTTTTCTTAGTCCTTTATTGAAAACATATGGAGATGTTTATATATAAATAGAAAACAATAGAATGCTGGCATCATGTTAGCAGCGGCTAATAAAATTCTACATGAATAGAAATTAAACACGTCTCTACCTACGCCAGAATTCTGGTTTACTGACATCCACACATCCTGTCTAATTCAACTTGAAAGGAAGTGTTATTATTTTAGTTTTTTATTCCTAGTTGGAAGGAAATTGTGGGGCAAGAGTTGTTTGGCTTTGTTTACTTTTGTTTACTCCTCCCTTTGCCTAATCAAATTACATCATTAGCAGGGATGATAAATTCTGCCCAAGTAGACCTTGTATTATGATCATGAAAAATAATTTAACTACAGTCCGTGTATTAAAAAATGAGGAATGAATCTTGGAACACTGGAAAATAAAAAACTTAAGTAACAATAAAAAAAAAAAATGAGGACTGTGGCCTGATCGTTAGGAAAAGCTTCAGCAGACAGGGTGGTGGAGAGCTTGGGCTTTGGGAGGTAGACCCTTTCATTTGCATTCTGGCTGCCCCACTTACTAACAGGGAAACTTCGGGAGTGTTACATAATGTTACTAAACCTCCATTGCTTCATCTGTGAAATGAGAAGTCTAACTGCACTTGTCTCAGCATGATTGTGAGCATTACAAGGGATCAGCGGGAAAGCCTTTCACACAATGTCTACACATAGGCAACACTGCAGAAATGCCTCCTCTCATCACTGTAAGCAGCTAACTGAGTGGTTTACGTGGAGGCCATCCTTAGAAATTTGAGAAGTCCAGATGCTTAGTAAGACCAGTAAGGACAGTCTTATTAAGTGCTAATTATGCACCAGGCTTTACAATGAACTCTTTCTTACAACTCCATGAACTGCTGCCATTATCATACTCATTTTATAGAAGAGACAGAGAGGTTACATAGACCACATGAAGACACATGGCCAATGATTGACTATTCTGACTATCAAACCCATCTGAATAATTCCAAAACCCATACTCAATCACTGTGCTAGACTGGCTGCCACACATCTTTAAAAGCTGCTTCTTCTTCTTCTTCTTCTTCTTCTTCTTCTTCTTCTTCCTCTTCTTCTTCCTCTTCTTTTTTTGAACATCAGTAACAGCTTTATTTCTTTTCCTTGATTGTATACTTTATGATTCTTGGCAAGATTTCAGAGTTGATGTTACTTTTGGCTTTTACTCAGAGTAGTTGCCACCTTTTGAGTGATAATCTTAACACTTAAAAAATTTTTTTTAGTTTTTCTTAATAATAATTTATTTTATTTTTATACATTATCCTCTATGTTCCTAGGAACATCCTGGGACATTGTCCAGAAGCATTCATAAACTACGAGCCCCCTGTCCCTAGGACATCTACTCATTTACAGTTGAAGAGGGCCAAGAAGTCCTTAATGCACATTTTGTGAGGGGCCCTGGCGAGTTCAACTCACGCAACCACTTTCACTTTAACCCACGAAGGTCTTTCCTTGTAAGTTGCTCAAAGCTCCATGTGCCCAGGCTCATTATTCAAGCTTTGGAAGAGATCATTTGTCCCCTTCTACAAGATGGAGAAGCTAGAGGCCAAAAAGACATGATTTGGGGACAGAGGGAGAAAGCCCATCACCACCCACCTTGGTAGCCCAGCATAGAATAGGATAGAGTGGATCCAGGGCCATGTCCCCCTCATCAGGCTGCTCAGTAATGTTGGGACTAATAGCTAAACTGCTACCTAGCCCTACTTTAACCTAAATAGTGCAAGATTAAGAGTGCTTTGTC
>PITA01013804.1:0-55995 GCA_004023965.1 Spilogale gracilis | reverse complement strand
AAGAAGGAGGAGGAGGAGGAAGAGGAGGAGAAGAAATAACAACAGCAACAGCAGCTTAAAGTCTTGGAAAGTCAAGGTGGTCTTTTAAAATCAGAGATTAATTTATCAGAGATTAACTTTGACTTTCTGGTCTGGTTGAGATTCTCCATTGTCTTCCCTTTTTAAGAGTAACATCTGAACTCCTACATATCCTGCAAGGTGCTCCCTGACCCACTCTGCTTCCCGCCTCATCCTATATCTCTTCTTGAAAATATGCAAGCTACATTGGCCTTTTGATAGTTTTCTGCCTTGAACCTGCTTAGCTCATCTCCCACTTTGGGCCTTTGCATCAGCTGCTTCCTTGAATTTCCCTTTTCTGATCTTCAGATTTCTGATCTGTCTCCCTTCTTTTGGCCATTCATTGTTAAGCCTTAATGACTGCTCCTTGAAGAAGCCTTCTTAGGTGATCCAACTACAAGAGTACCCTGCTCTGTCCTATCATCCCCTGTTAATTCCTTGTGTAGTGCTCCTGGATAGCTACTGTGTTCTTGTTTATTTATCAATTTATAATCTCTCTCCTCTGCTAGCATGTATGTTGTAATAAAAGTAACATTCTTGTTCACTGTGGTATCCCATTATTAGAACAGGACCAGACACTTTATGGATGCCTGATAAATAAGAGATGAAGAATTGAATTATTGAATAAAATAAACCTCCAACCAAGGTGCTGGACATGGCCCTTCCCTTCTTGTTCTCTAGCAGGTTAAGGGAGTTTTGTTTGTTTGTTTTAATTTTCAAGACTCTACTCTGTTTTCTAATCTCTCCATTACTTTATGCTTTTGTTGCATTGTGTTCTGAACTGTTTGTCAAAGCACAGCTTGTAATGTTCAGAAATTGGAGAGACTTTTTCATCAGAAAGGACTGTCTAAGTAAACTGTATTACCTTCACAAAATAGAAAACTCTGCCATCATTAAAATGCTAACGTATGACTTTATTTATTGACATGGAAGGCTTGTCATATATAATATTGATTCAAACATTTATAAAATATTCTTAATCAGTTCATTGGAATTGTGTGCTTTCAGAGAGCTCTTCAGTGGAATGTTAGTGTTGTTTCCTGAAGGTTGTGAGATTTTAGATAATTTAAAAATACCATTTGTATTTTTTCTATAGATTAGCGTGCTTATAATAATTACAGAATATTTCACTTGTTGGAAGCACATTTTAAAAAGTTTTCTTCATTTAAAAAATTCAAGACATGTCTCCAAAGGCAAAGGAGACAAAAGTAAAAATGAACTTTGCGAACTTCATCAAAATAAAAAGCTTCTGTACAGCAAAGGAAACAGTCAACAAAACAAAGAGGCAACCCACAGAATGGGAGAGGATATTTGCAAATGACACTACAAAGGGCTGATATCCAAGATCTATAAAGAACTCCTCGAACTCAACATCCAAAAAGAAGATGATCACATCAAAAAGTGGGCAGGAGACATGAAGAGGCACTTCTCCATAGAAGACATACAAATGGCTAACACATGAAAAAATGTTCATCATCACTAGCTATCAGGGAAATTCAAATCAAAACCACACTGAGATACCACCTTACACCAGTCAGAATGACCAAAATTAAAAAGACAAGAAACAAGTGTTGGAGAGGCTGCAGAGAAAGGGGAACCCTCTTACACTATTGGTGGGAATGCAAGTTGGTACAGCTGCTTTGGAAAACAGTGTGGAGATTCCTTAAAAAATTAAAAATAGAGCTATACTATGGTTCTGCAATTGCACTACTGGGTATTTACCCCAAAGATACAGAGGTAGTGAAAAGAAGGGCCATATGTACCCCAATGTTCATTGCAGCAATGGCCACAATGGCCAAACTGTGGAAAGAGCCAAGGTGCCCTTCAACAGATGAATGGATAAAGAAGATGTGGTACATATGTACAATGGAATACTACACTTCCATCAGAAAGGATGAATATCCAACTTTTGTAGCAACATGGACTGGATTGGAAGAAATAATGCTGAGTGAAATAAGCCAAGTAGAGAAAGTCAAGTATCACATGGTTTCACTTACTTGTGGTGCATAAGGGGTAATATAGAGGACAGTAGGAGAAGGAAAGGAAATAGGAAGTAGGGTAATTCAGGGAGAGAAATGAAACATGAGAGACTTTGGACACAGAAACAAACTGAGGGACTTGGAGGGAAGGGGGTACAGGGATGGGAGAGCCTGGTAGTGGGTACTGAGGGCATGTATTACATGGAGCACTGGGTGTGGGGCATAAAAAATGAATCTTGGAACACTGAAAAAATAAAATAAATTTAAAGTAAAAAAATTAAAAAAATAAAGTGAAAAAAACAATATTTGAAACAAAAAATGAAGACCGACAAAAATGTGATTCATTATGCTTAAAACCTTCTCATGGATCCATATTGCCCTGGAGTGAAGTCTGAACAACTTACTGTGGCCTGAAGACCCTCCTCCATTGGACTTTCTTCTTCTCCAGGCTCACCACTTCTTCTTCAGGTTCACTTTCCAACAAGACCCCCACCAAGACTCTAAACCCAAGCATACTCCTCCTTTTTACAGTTCCCCAAGATGGCCATGCTTGGCCGTGTTCCCATTTTCACTGCAGCTCCCTTTGAAAGCAATGTCCTTCTCCACCTTTCTGTCAGGAACACACCTGCGCAGCTTTGAGGACTCCCAAGCTATACTCCCTCTCCCTGAGACTTTTCTTTTAACTTGAAAGGTAGCTGTATCAAAGCCCTCCTTCTGTCTTCCACCTCCATCTTGGTATCTGCCTATTCATATTCAGGTCCCATGTAATAGCTGGAACGATGTCCCAGGAAATAAGATGTGTCTACTAATCATGGAAAATGGCTTGTTCTTAATTCATCACCACCCTGCAAATTCTGGCATTCCCTCCACTTGACAGTATGGAACATTTAAACAAGTTTCCCAATTTCACATAGTCAGTGAGTTGGTGGTACTTCCAGGATACAGATCCAGCTTGTTCTGCTTCAGATCATCTGGGCTGAACCATTACATTCCACCATTGTCCACCTGCCACATCACAGGGCACACTGTGGGCCTTCATTTAGACTTAAAGAATGGCCAATGCCACGAAGGCATAAATTCTCTCATTGGGATGAGGCTGCATCCCAAGTACAAGAAATAAACCTCAACACTTACATGCCTGTGCCTTTTTGTGATTGAAATTTTTCATCTTGTACTATAATTCTTATTTTTCTCTGAAGCAAAACCTTTGGTAGATGCATCTTCAATCATATGCCCCGTGGTTGAAGGTCCCAACCCTGACACCTTGTTTTTATTTGACATTTTAATTTAACAATTTAAGTTAATCCCTTAGAAGTACACAAAGGTACACTACACTCTGTTATTAGAAATTTGAAAATAAAATTTGATAGCCAGTAATGCAGAATGGTGTCCATGCAGTGGAATGCAGTACATAAGAGCAGAGGAGCTCTGGAATCTCAACTCCCCTTTCACCTCTTACTCACTGTGGGCCCTTGGACAAGCTGCTTTTCTTTTCTGTTCTCCTTTGCCTTATGGAACAAGCATGCTAATACTACCTTCTCTGTAGTGTTATTTTGAGGATGCAATGAAATAAGGCAGAGAAAATGCTTAGTATGACCTGGAACATAAGTGCTCAGTCAAGCATCAAACCCAAAAATTAGCTATGGTTGTCATTATTTTCTACTCCAGGGGGCCAATATTACACTGGGAGGTGGAGAGACTCTCAAAGAGTTGTAGTCCTGAAGGAAATGAATCTTCCTTAATAATCTCCTGAAGACATATCTTATAAGGCTAACAAATCCTGTACCTGCTAACATATACCTCCTCTCAGACTGTATTTCCCTGCATTTTTTTTTCCTTAACACGGTTGCTGTTTTCCTCTCTCCTGTGCATTTTATCCAGTAACACTCTTTTCTAATTCTGGCTTGCATGGTTGCTAGCTCTAAACAGTGGACAGATAAGCACTCTATCCCAGGGAAAACCTCTATTCTGCCATATTTATATATATATATATAGTTATATATATAGTTATATAGTTATATATATATTCTTATATATTCTTATATATATATGTTCTTATATATTCTTATATATCTTATATATATATATTCTTATATATATTCATATATATATGTATATATATATATATGTATATATATATATATATATATAACTTCCTCTATTTTCCTCTATTTCTACCCTCTTTTGAACTATAGTACCAACTAAGTGGATCCTGGTACTATTCCCAGTCTGGCAGGATCCCACAGTGGGAACCTGAAGTATGTATATCTTGAATATTCAGACATGTCCAGGAATGCCTGGAAGGTTAGCCAAGCAAGCAGGTTGTTAGCTTGAGAGTCTTGTGGGTGGGAATCCAACCTATGCTTCTCTCCCTACCTGGTCATAGCCCTTTTAGAACAACTGTACTGCTCTGTTTCAGGTCTTAGCTTGCCTGTTGGTTCTTCCCTAAATATCAAATTCACTGAGGTCTTCAAGGATGTCTACTTTATTAATATTCATCCAACTTCCAACAGAGGGCCTGACCCACAGAACACACATACTACACAGGTATGGAATAAATGAGTGAACAAATGACAAAGAACAAAAAGCTCATAAGTCTGACCCAAGGAAAATGGTTTTCTTTATTATAGGAGAGGCCATTTTGAATTAAACACAGCATAGAGGTTTTAAGATAGAATTTGGCTACCCCTGTCCCTAAGAAGTAGTAGTGACAGTATACTATAAGAAAACAATTTCAAGTGAAACAAATTCCCACCAATCTCTGTAAGCGAGGACAACACTGGACATTCTGGCTTCAGGTCTGTTTCCCAAGAACATGTAATGAGAGGACCTGGATAATTTCTCTCCCTGGTGCTTGACCACTCAAGGACATTGAAAAAAAAAATAAGGAGAAGTTACAAACATTTTGGAAGCCATCAAAGAGGAAGACATCCCTGAAATAATCTGGGAGTCTTGTAATTAGAGATTGAATAAGGATCCATGGGAAGGGTGACTGGAGAAAGGAGATATCAATAGTACTAGCTCTGTTATGCCCTTATTCTGTGGCTTTGGGCATGAAACCCAGGAAATTTTAATGGTATCAACCTTGTGCATTATTTTAAGGTTAAATTATATAAAAATTCACAGTGTTCTGCATGGATGATAATTCCAGTGTGTGATAATTTAGTAAGCCTGATGAAGAGAACAGTGCTGAGGAGGAAGAGAATGATGACAGATGATGAGATCATGTTGCAAAGCTTATCAGAAATACTCTGTTCTGATCAGGGTAGGGAAGTCTTGAGTGAGTTTTCCCGGTTCTGGCTTGTAGGTAATGAGCCAGAGAAGGGCTGTTTTATAACTATCTGACAATTCAAAGGTATTTTAAAACCATTGTGATCAGAAGAAGAAAACAAGGATTGCAATTTTAAGGACTTATCCAGATGTATTTAGCAAGTGCCCATCTGGACCATCAGCCCATTTCTACTCCTGTTAGTAGAGCCTACTCATCCTTTGTGAGCATTGTACCAGACAGTTTATTGGTGTAAGAGACGACTGTGTATCTTCACATGTTTCTTCTAGTGTGGGTGATGTGAATGAGTTCCTCTGTCTTGCAGGAGTTAAGTTTTGGAAAGATGTTCAATACAATGAGACATTAAAAGGCAGTTTTCCTAGTGCTTTCTGTGAAGATAGATTGAATGAATATTCCCAAGAGTTTACTTGTAAAATGGGAACCCCGAGAGTCTGTACATCTCAGAAGAATTTGCCCTTATTTGTAGAAAAAAAGGGCAGGATCTTTTTAGCAAAGATCCTATTGCATGTATGGGAACACACCCATAGTGCTGAGTACTGAATGTCGTCAGAGAAGTGTGACCTTATGTATGGTAGGGCAAAATGGAGAAATAATTTCATATTCTTTTTTAAAAAATTTTAAAGATTTTATTTGTTTATTTGACAGAGAGAAACACAGTGAGAGAGGGAACACAAGCAGGGGGAGTGAGAGAGGGAGAAGCAGGTCTCCCGCTGAGCAGGGAACCCAATGCGGGGCTTGACCCCGGGACTCGGGGATCATGACCTGAGCTGAAGACAGTCACTTAACCAACGAGCCACCAAGGCACTCCATAATTTTATATTCTGGTAAAACCATACCCTAAGGGAAATGAAATTGGTCCTAGGAAGAGTTCCTTGAAATTCAGAGGAAAAAGATCTGAAACATAGCTGGCCAGATGAGTATTCATTCTCTAGGTGTAGTGTACAAGTTTGTGTGTTCTTATCACATTAATAAAGCCTTATCTAGCTTTATTTATTCTGCCTGTGTGATGTGTCTAGTGGAGAGTAATGTATATGTTCCAAACAAAACATTCCCTTTGAATTTCTAAAAGATTAATCGGTATATTTATTTTATACACAATTATTGAGACTAGCAGAGAATATTAGTTACTTATTCCTGATGGAATGTAACTCCTTGTAAATTAACTCTTGTCCTGTTTGTAGTTATTCCTCCAAGGAGCCTGTTCTATCTAATATTAATACTGACACATCTATGTTGTTCTTATTTGTATTTTCCTGATACACATTTTCCAAATACTATGTTTAAACCTTCTGAGACATCTTTTTAAAACTGTATCTTCCAAGAGGTGTATTTTTGTTTCTTACATGAACCAGTTGTTTCTAAATACTGTGGTGTTACAATACTTTACATTTATTGTCATAAGAGATAAATTCCCACTTTCTTCTGTGATCCTATGGTTTCTGTATTCCATGCTTTCCTACCATTTTTCCCTATTTCCTGTCTTTTGCTAGTTGAACTCTGCTTTGATTTCTTTAATCTCCTGCAGTAATTTGGGAGGAATCATCCTGTTTTTGTTTCTACTAAATTTTGCAAAATAACATACTTGATCTGATATTCCTCTAATTATCAAGGTCAAGAAGAAACAATAGCCTTTGACTCGATCCTATTTTAGTCGAGAAATTTAGCACATTTTATTTTCTCATCCCTTCTCCCATTTCCCGGTATTTCATGGTATCATATGTGATTTTAGGCAACTGTTACTATTTCTAAAATATCTTACGTTTTAAGGTATAAATATTTATTTAAAACTTAGACGATCCCCCCTCGTTTCTTTCAGAAGTGTTCTTGGCCTCGTTCTCATTAATTTCCACTTCCAATGTTCTTTTTCAGCTTGCTTTTCCATTGTCTCTGCAGGGTCCTCAGAGGGTGATGGCCCGGGGTCTCTGTTCTGTGCCTTCTCCCTCATGATCTCTGTAGCCTCTTAGGTGATCTCAGATACTCAGGCATCGGGTCATCACCTTTGTGCTTGTGACTCTTGAATCTCTGTCCTCCAGGCAGCTTTCTCTCCTGACATTGGGATTTGTGGACCAACAGCTTGCTGGGTATCATTTCCCAGACTTGAAGGGGTGGTCTCATGTCGGAAATGAAACTTACCTGAATTGATTGTCCCGACTCGTGGTTGTCTCTTGAAACTTGGTAATTGAGCAGCCTATAGCTTGCAGTTGTTGAGGGTGTGCCAAGATCTGTCAGTGTCCCCAAAGAGGGGAATCTCAGTCAGTACTTAGATTCAGGCTGATTGGAAGCCAGATCCTCGGGCAGCAGTTTTTAAAGTATGCAAATATTATACAGGCTGTCCGCTGAGAAGACGACAAGGCGGTAAAGCAACCCAAAGTGTTTATTTGGGGTTTTAGGGATTGCAATCTGGGAGACACAGAGTCGACCGAAATTCAAAGTGTGTTCCGAATTGCAAGTAGGGAGCACAGGCTTATAAAGGCAGAGACCACAAGGTTACATAACTTGTTTTGAAGGCATTATGACTGGTGCAGACAGAGTTAAACTGACTCTCCAATACACCACTGGCTATAACAGGTGTTAGATTATCTCCGAAGTTGAAGGTATGTTCCAGAAGGTGGTCCAGGTGCAATTGACAAGTTACAACTGACAAAAGTCAAAAGTCCGTAGTGTTCCAAAAACTGAAACCATATTGAAATGGGAGACTTGCGTAGGCCCTGCTTCCTCAGTATCCTCCAGACCCTGTTTTTAATGACTCTTAGCACTGGTCCCTTCACTTTGGAACCTTCTCTCCCCAGGTATACCTCATTTTATTGTGCCTCACAGATACTGCATTTTTTACCAATGGAAGGTTTGTGGCAACCCTGTGTCGAACAAGTCTGTCGGTGCCATTTTTCCAAGAGTACTTGCTTACCGTTTCATGTCTCTATGTCACATTTTGTAATCTTGACAGTATTTCAAACCTACCCATTATGGCTGTATTTGTTACGGTGATCTGTGATTACTATTCACTGAACGCTCAGATGATGGTTAACATTTTTTAGCAATAATGTGTTTTGGGGGCACCTGGGTGGCTCAGTCGTTACAGCATCTGCCTTCAGCTCAGGTCATGATCTCGGGGTCCTGGGATCTAGCCCCATATCGGGCTCCATGCTTCTCCTTCCCAATCCTCCTGCTTGTGTTCCCTCTCTCACTGTTTCTCTCTCTCTGTCAATTAAATAAAGTCTTAAAAAATAATAATATGTTTTTAAATTAAAGTGTATGCCCACGTAGTAGACTACAGTATAGGGCAAACATAACTTCTGTATGTACTGGGAAACCAAATATTTCATTTGACTCACTTTATTACAAGATTCACTTTATCACAATGGTCTGGAACTGAATCTGCAGTATGTTGGAGGTGTGCCTGCAGTGCTGTGGAACCACAAGCATAAGCCCGGCTGGCCACCAGACTAGGTCTCTGAAGGTGTTCCCCAGGCAACAGGCAAAAACCCAGGGCTCGCTAGGAGAGTCTGAGCTCCTTTCTGGGAGATGCCAGCGAGCTCTCGTGAGGCTGAGAGAGGATGCCAAAATGGTGCCCGCCAGTTGGAGGATAAAGATGGCAACTGTGGAGAAAGACAAAAAAGAGAAGGACAAGAGAGAGAGAGAGATAGGAAAAAAAAAATAGGCAACCTGCTGGCGTTAGTGAGGAAGGGGAGAGCACAGAAGTGGTACCTGCCAGCATCTTCTGTCTTGCAGATTCTCCCAACAGGCCTGGCTCCTTCCAGACAGCTTTAAGTCAGTGAATGAATCACTCTCAAGTCTGGACACTTTTCAAGTGGCTGCTTCTGCAGCAACCCTGGGGTACGTGAGGCCACAAGACCTTTGAAGGGGCACTGCCTTGTTCATCTGGGCTGTTTGGGTCTCAGGGATGTGGACTCCATTGGCTTTCAAAGCCAGATGTTTTGAGGGCTAATTTATCAGGTGCAAGCCATAAAAGTTGAGGTGCCTGATGCAGTGTACAGACCCTTCACTGCTGAGGAGATGCTCCAGGTTTTGTAGTTCCTTCCCAGTTGTGGGTCTCTTCAGCATTGTGGGGTATGGCAAGACTGAGTCTCAGCCTCTCCTACATACCTCAGATGTGGCCCTTTTCATGGTTTCTCCAGGAAGAGGAACTGCTCCCCAAGCTGTCAGGTCTTTTTCAGAGGCTATTGTCTCAGCATATGTCTCTGCAGATTTCATATGTCCTGGGAGGAGGTGAGGTCAAGGTCTTTCTGTGTTGCTATCTTGGGCCACCTTTTGTGGATATCTTCTTTAATATATCAGAGACACACAAAGATTTTCAACAGAAACAATTACAGAAATACAGACTTCTCACATCATTCTCCTTAAGTCAAGGGAAACTGATTCAGAGAGCTAACCAATAACGAAGACCTATTAGGTACCTGGCACCAAATAAGGAATTTTTACACTCAACCCCCATTTTAACACTGTGGTCTGAGGACTCCGGTGTCTAATTCTAAAGGTAGGAAAATTGAGTCTCAGGAGGGTTAAGAAACTTACCCAAGACCCAGTTTCAGGTTTAAACGCTTGAAGTTTCTATTTCATCAGCATCAAAACTTTTCTCTATTGTTCCTTCTGATTCTGTTTATCTTCATTGCTTGATTTCCTTTCTTTAAAGAGACAAACCTTAGTCTTTCCCTTTCGACTCATCCTTTTAGGCTATCCATTGCTTTCTGAGGCTATTTCCAGGTTTGGTTCAACTCCGAAGGGGGAATGGCCTTATCTTACAGTTGGCCAGAACACCAGCTTCAGTCTGTAGCGAGAGTAGGGATGTCCTATACCCCAGCTCCCATGACTCTAGTGGAGCAGTCTGCTATCAGGACCCAGACCTTGAGGTGGATGGGACCGTGGTTCTGCCTAAGAGATTCATGGGCATTCAGAAATATTTTGCTTCTAGTTCTTCCCATTTTACTTAGGAAGATGGGTAGACGTGGAACAGCACACAATTTTGGCTTGTTTAATGGACTACTGTGTATAGAGCGCCATATGGAAGGTTCTGGTTTTGTGTTAATCTGGAGGATTCTTCCAAGGGCCCTGTTTTTCCACAGCCAGGTTTCTCGTCTCCAGCACTTCAGGTCAACCTAAAACATGGCAAAGTATCACAATGCTCAAGCTAAAGGAGCTCTCCAATTTCCATGTAAATGGAATGTAAGTGTGGAACTTTCCTACCTATACTTTGGGTGGTACAAAATACCCCCATTCCTGCAGTCCTGCTTCTCTGGACCAAGGCAAACAGATTGTCCTTTGAATGTCTCAAAAGCTCCTTTTTTTTTTTTTTCTTGTAATGCCAAACGCAATATTTGTTTGAAAAGACTACACCAGAAGTTTCCCAGCTGAGAAAACAGGCTGGTGAAAAATGGTTTCAGAAAATGAAATAAACCATGCAAAAGTTGTTCAGGGTGTGTTTGAAACGAACATCTGGATATGAACTGCTAAATTACCTCCTTCCTCCTCCTCCTCTTTCTCACAGCTGTTTGAAGAGTCCTGAGGGCAGGGAAACAGGTCAATGGACCAAATTGCACCTTTCTCCCCCAGCTTCTAATCCCGTTTGCACCTATGCAAGGAATCTCGCCCACATGTGTGTTTAATAAGTGGGCACAAATACAAGAAAAAAATTATCTCAATTCCTGTTGACTCTCTACAGCAATACCAAAGGAAAATAAACTCTGGATTTTAAAATTTCTCAAACAAAACTTATGGTTCTAATAAAATATCACTTTCCAGTTGACTTTTTTTGTATCAAGAGCTGAACAAACCACTCATTTCTCTTCATTTCTTCAGAAAGAAGGAATGATTATTACGTCACACTTTCCCCAAAGTTAAGAAAATCCAGTCCCCAAGGCTCTGCCTTTTAACTTATAATTGAGAAACATGAACAGTTCTGCGTGTTCTTACCAAATTTCCCATTGCATCTGTTTATAAGACACCCCCTCCATAACCACCACTTCAACACACACACATCTAAAGAAGTACGTTAAGTACATTGGGAAAGAACAAGTTGACATTTATAGATCTTCATGAGAGTATCAGTGGCCACAACTAATGCAGAAAATATGAAATAATTGTCTCATATCAGAAGAACGTGTAGGCAAGTCTTTGGGGAGACATGATAGATGTTTCCACATAAAAGGAGGTTGGTTGGTCAACTCTGTGCTGTCAGAGGCTAAAATGGGCCTAATGAGAAAAAGGAGACTCAATGTGTAAACAGGTTTTATCCTCTGTTTCAAGTGTCTGTTTCGTTTATCAGCCTCTCTTCTCTTCTAGGATAGGAAGGGAGCCATGCTCATACTTGGATCCTGGTGTTATGTGTACACAGGGCATAATGGGTGCTCAGTTGATAGATGAACACCTAACTGGCCTAGTGAATCCAGTTCCTAACGTAGGTTTCTCAGAAGAAACAGGAGAAAACTCCCTTAAGAAGAAATGGCCGAATATTTACAAGGAAAGTTTGAGAAGTGTGGGGAGGAGGTTCCTTAGATTAGATGGACTCCAAGACTCTTCCATTCTTTGGAATCTCAAATTCTAAGTTCTCTTTCCATATTGTTTAGAAGGAGATTTCTGTCCACATGCCAGGACCATATTTCAGCAGCCCCCCTTCCTCATATTTCCCCCAGGCTATACTCAAAGACAGCTTGTTCTTGCTAGAATCATTGTAGAAAGATGGGAGAGCCTGGTGGTGGGTACTGGGGACACCTAAAGCGTGGAGCACTGGGTGTGGGGAATGGGGAATGAATCTTGGAACACTGGAAAAAAAAATTTTTAGTAACAATAAAAAAAAAAAGAAAAAAAAAAGAAAGAAAGAAACAGTCTCTGAACTTGACTCAAAGCTGCATGCCTCTAATATATGCATCTCTTTCCACCTGATTTTATTTTGTTGTTTTGACCTCCTGCTTTGTACCAAGCAAACTGTGCCTAGCACTGGGTACCTACTGGGGAGCCATTGAACCGCATGGCAAAGAGAAATGATCTGGCCCGGGAGATCAGAGAAGGCTTCCTCAAAGAAGCAATATTTGAGGCAAACAACAGCAAAATGGATGAAGAAAGCATCCAGGAAAAGGATCTTGTTGTATGAAAGGAGATCATGGATGATACTGCCTTAAAGCAGGGGTCCTCTAAAAAGCTGTGACAGGGGAATAGAACCCAAGGGAGAGAATGTGTGATGGGAATTAGGGAGCAGAGGCTACTGTGGTACATCTCTGTAAGCCATACTAACTTGAACTTTACAGTGACCCAGCCCCAGTGGATTACATGAGGACCCAAGACTCCCATGTATTCCTCAGGCCAGTGCCACTTGCCAGGCTGTTCCATCTGCCAGGCATTGTATGCTTCTTATTTCTGTTTCACATTTTCTGTCTCCTAAAAACCAACCCTAGAGCTCCCTTCTCCAGGAGCCTCTGATCATTTCCTCAAGTGGGCACACCTCTCCCCATGGGAGCCTGTACCTCTCCGAGCACTTCTGCCTCCTACCTCTGTACTACTTGGACTGGGACATTCCAGGCCAGACACTGGGAGCTTCATGACAGCAGGGGCTGTCTCCTACGGCTTTCCCTGCCCTAGTCGCCTTGGTGAATATTTGTTGATGAACTGTGTACAGCATTCTGCTCAAAATAGAGTATTAGTCAGGAGAAGCATGGGTCAGACTTCTTAGGTTAGAACCTGGACATTATTACCAGCTCAATGTGGAATCTTTGTCAGGTTGCTTCATCTCTTTCAGTGTCATTTTCTTCAACTACAAAGTAGGCATAGTGATAATACTTATCCTCTAGGAATTGCATGAACATCAAAAATAACATGTTTGAATAACTCAACTGAATGCTCAGAAATATTACTCATTATTATAAAATATTTTTTCTTTTCTTTTTTTAAAGATTTTTATTTATTTGACAGAGAGAAACACGGCCAGAGAGGGAACACAAGTAGGGGGAGTGAGAGAGGGAGAAGCAGGCTTTCCTGCCGAGCAGGGAGCCTGATGTGGGACTCGATCTCGGGTCTCCGGGATCATGACCTGAGCCGAAGGCAGTCGCTTAACCAACTGAGCCACCCAGGTGCCCCAATTATAAAATATTTTTTAAATATTTTATTTATTTATTTGACAGAGAGAAACACAGCCAGAGAGGGAACACAAGCAGAGGGAGTGAGAGAGGGAGAAGCAGGCTTCCCACCGAGCAGGGAGCCTGATGTAGGACTGGATCTGGAGTCTCCAGGATCATGACCTGAGCCGAAGGCAGTCGCTTAACCAACTGAGCCACCCAGGCACCCCTACTCATTATTATAAAATCTTGAGGAAAGATATGAGAGACTGAATTGTCAAGCCTGATTAATAACTTTTTTCAGTGAAGTCAAAATCTTCAGAGGATCTTGCATGTCTTTGGTCCCATTCTAGTGTCTGTGTCTTTAACTACCCTATAATAATGCAACTAGGGAAAAATTAAAGAAAAAGAATGGTCATAGTTTTTTTTTAATTGAGTTATAATTGACATATATCATATTAGTTTCAGGTACATAACATAATGCTTTTGGTATTTGTATATATTGCAAAGTGATCACCACAATAAGGCTAGTTAACATTCGTCACTATAGTTACAGCTTTTTTTTCTTGTAAAGAGAACATTTAAGGTCTTTTTGAGCAACCATCAAATATACAATATAGTGTTATTAGCTGTAGTCACCGTGCCATACATTATATGCCCAGGACTTATTTACTTTATAACTGAAAGTTTATACCTTCTGATGATCTCACTTATATGTGGAATCTTAAAAGTCCGAGCTCATAGAGACACACACAGACACAGGAGAGCCCCGCTGTGATTCCTCACAAAACCCATATGTACAGACGGAAGTTAAGCTGAAGGAACAAGCTGGGTCTTCCTCAGGTGACTTGTTTGCCCCCAATAGATTGTACCCCATCCAGTCTCTCACTGTAGTGTAACTAGGTATGTAAATTACACAGTAACTATGTAATTTATTGTCTAACCAGGACACTTTTGGGAGGAAAAGGGTGCTCTGTTCAACTTTACACTGGGACTGCAGATGTGAATTGGACAGTCACAAGTCATTCATCATGATCATCTGTATGATCATCTAAGTTAGAACCAGCCATTTTGGGGCACCAGGATGGCTCACTTGGTTAAGTATCTGACTCTTGACTTCAGCTCAGGTCATGATCTCAGGGTCATGAGATCAAGCCCCATATCAGTCTCTTTACTCAGCTCTCTCTGTCCCTCTCCTTCTGCCCCTCCCCCTGCTCACTTTATCTCTCAGAAAAATAAATGAATAAAATCTTTAAAAGACAAACAACAGAAAATACCCAGAAATCATGCTGACTTGTGTCACATAGCTTTCGGCGTTTTTCAAGTTCAAACCTTCAGCTCCCAGCCAAAGAAGAGAAAAGGCACTCTCTGATCCAATTTATTTTTAACCGTATCAGAGCATTTTCAACTCAGTGTTACACATAGGTTTCCTGGAAGACTATGTCAATATACTGTGAAACATCTGGATCTTTGGGTATTAGAATGTTGGTATATAATGAGCCATTTTCATCCCAAATCTTTAGAATCATGTAGATAAACTGATTGGTTTCGATTCAGGGAACTTAACTGCCAGCTTCAATTAGCCTGGCTTCTTTAATATATTCTTTTTCTAACATAGTAGGCAACTTCAATAAATTATTATTTATAGAGTACTTATTAAAATGCTACAGGGAAATCATTCCTGGAAACATCTCACTGTATAACTGTAAATGATCAAGCCCTTACTTGCTGATTGAGTGTTTGAAGACTGAAGTCAGATCGCAGAATCACAGCTACTCATACCTAAAGACCTCAGATGGCACCCATGCCAACTCTCCTTTCAATCCCCGAATGCTTTCAACAACATCATTGCCACGAAGGCACCCAGGAAATATTTGATGTCTTGGTGATGGGTTCCTGCCCAAAGTAGCTCTTTCCTTTGCTGGATGGCTTTGCCAGTTTAAAAAATCTTTCCTGGTTTTAAGTGGAAATCTGCTTCCCAAATGTCCATGCACTGAGCCCCATTCTCCAATATGGACTCATTCTGTGACAAAATGAATCTCTTTCAGCCCCTCTCCGCTCTCACAACATGAGAGGTAGAACATCTGAGCCAGTACAAAGCAAGCACAGCCTGAAGGCACAGACAGCACAGCAAAGTGGCTTAGCCCACACACTAGGGCCAGTGTACGTGAGTTTGAATCCTGGCCTAACTGTAAGGAGGCAAGGCGGGATCATAGTTTTCCCATCTGCATAATGGGAAATGTTCGTGGGTATCTACTTTAGGCATTCTTGAAAAATAGGACGTGGTGTCTATACAGTGCTTAGAATAGTGTCCTCCTAATGATGTCAACACTACACAGCTATTGTCACATAGAATCCTGGCAAGCAGAGTCTGGAAATCATCTTTCAGTTGTAAGGGATCAGGGGGCCAGGACTTAGTTGAGGGTACTTTGTGGCCCTAAATGCAGCCTTCTCAAAATACCCCCTCAAGCATGCCTAGTTCTTTGACTTGAATGCTGAGTTACTTCTTGGAGGGAATAAATCCTAGTAATTAAGAGTCAGGGCCTGAGAAATTGTATTCAACATTGGATATACATTAAAATTGATTGGACAGGTCTGTTTATTTTTTAATAGCAATGAAATAAGAATTATTGAGGGTTCAGAAATGGACATTTTCTCAAAGCTCCTCAAGAAATATTAATATGCAATCAGATTAAGAACAATTGATTTAAGATAAGTCTTTATGGGTCAGAATCTGGGTTCCTTCAATAACCATCCACACAACTTTGGGGGAATTTCTTAATTTCTTCAGGCCTCTGTTTTCACATCTGTAAAATGGAAATACAAATAAAAGAATTTCCTTCCTCAATAAAATTGCAGTGACATTTAAGTGAAATAGCACATATAGAGAGAAGAGTGTTCAGTGGGTGTCTGTTCTATTTATCTCCCTTTAGAAAGTATCTTCTATCCTTAATTCTCACCCCGTCTCCATCTATCACCTTCGCTTCAACCCACCAGCAGGTGTCAAAGCATTCTGAGCATCATCTTGGCTCTACGAACAACCTAAGGTCCTAGATGCTAAGATCTATCAATAAACCCTTTCCTAACCTAGGGACATCTCAGGCTGATGGTGGCCCAGTTTTCTTTTTGAGAAATTAGGAATGACTTGCATTGATCAAACATTGGAATAGACCTGGGTCCTAGAGCACTCGGGAGAGATCACAGCAAACTTAACATCATAGGCTATGGCTTATATCAGCATTGGAATCATCTGGGTAGTATCGGCTCCAAGATTGACAGAAGTACTCTGCGTACCTGCTGCTCAAACTGGGGAACCCAAACAATAGCACGGACATCACCTGTGAACTTACTTGAACTACAAAATCACTAGTCTTACCTCAGACCCGAATCAGAAATCAGAAAGAGAATAGTTAACAGAATCCCCAGGTGATCTGTGTGCACATTAAGTTTAAGAAGTATTGTTCTTCGGGCGCCTGAGTGGCTCAGTTGGTTAAGCGACTGCTTTCAGCTCAGGTCATGATCCTGGAGACCGGGGATCAAGCCCCACACCAGGCTGGAGCGGGAAGCCTGCTTCTCCCTCTCTCAGTCCCTCTGCTTGTGTTCCCTCTCTAGCTGTATTTCTGTCAAATAAATAAATAAAATCTTAAAAAAAAAAAGAAGTATTGTTCTTCATCAATATTAAGAGGAATTCGTCCCCAAGGCTTGTGAAATATTCCAGACACAACTTTTGTTTTATACCCACC
Source organism: Spilogale gracilis (assembly GCA_004023965.1). Lineage (NCBI taxonomy): Eukaryota > Metazoa > Chordata > Mammalia > Carnivora > Mephitidae > Spilogale > Spilogale gracilis. Next base: position 38,864 of record PITA01013804.1, on the reverse strand, counting down.
AAAAATGGTACCTAGACAAAGTTCTTAACATCCCCTTGAATCAAGGCCCTCTAAGTGAGTAGCTTCTCTCCATCTCTCTACCATCCTGTACCACTGGTTTAGCATTTATAAAAAAGCCTTCTCTGGGTGCCTGGGTGGCTCAGTGGTTAAAGCCTCTGCCTTCAGCTCAGGTCATGATCTCAGGGTCCTGGGATTGAGGCCTGCATTGGGGTCTCTGCTCGGTGGGGAGCCTGCTTCCTCCTCTCTCTCTCTCTTCTTGCTTTTCTGCCTAGCTGTGATCGATCTCTCTCTGTGTCAAATAAATAAATAAAATCTTCAAAAAAATGCCTTCTCTGAGTTACTTTCTGGTTTGGATTTTTTACCTGATCCTTGGTCCTTGCTGAGACACAGCAGCTGATATTTGACTTAAGGGGGATTCCCCAAGACTAGTTCCTTATGCTAGTCATAGAATGAGGGTATGCTCTTGGCTATTCCAGCTTTTCTCACTGATTAATATTCCTTCTCTATGATGTTCCCCTCTGCGGGCATGCCAAACTTAGAAAGTTAGGGGGTGTTGGATCCTAAATTCATATAAAAACAAAGAAGAGTCTGACCTCAGGTAATATGCACTAAAGGCTTTCATTGAACAAAAAATACCGAGAGCAAAGTCAGAAAATAGTTTGCCCCAATTATCATTTGGCTTGACATTGTCATCAGTATATAATGAAATCCCTGATTTCACTGAATTTCAAACAACTGGAGAAAAGATGGAGGGAGGCTAGTGAATAAAAACCTGGGGTAAGTTTGGGGGTGTAAGAAGCGTGCACACACCTGTACACACATTGAATGTCCACCATTATGCTGGGCAATGTCGATCCCAAAGCGAACAAAACCAAATTCTGTCTCCATCTGTCATCCTTGGCCCTTGTGGAACTTACACCTTCGAGGAAAATGGACATGAACCTATTTAACCACAAAAGCATACATGACATCATAAAAGTGATTAGCACTCATCAAAGAGAGGCGCCGGCACTTTAAGAACACACAAAAAAGAGACAGGTACATTCAGGACATTTTCTCTAAAGAAGTGACAAAACTGAAGGGTGGGTAGGGTTCAACTGGCCAAGGCCAAAGTGGGTATGACAGGGAGGGGTGGCCCAGCTGGCACTAATGTCCCATGACCCGGGAAATCAGGGCCCCTTGAGGAACTGAAACAAGCTGGAGTGAGTGGAGCCCAGAGGAGGGAGGAAGCAGAGGGAGGTCTGGGAAGCTGAGGCTAGAGCAATGGTGGGCATGTTTGGTCCTCATTTTGAGAGCACTGGGAAGAAATGAAGGGGACAACCAGGTGGTATCTGTGTTCCCACACTAGTGATCTTTCTGCCAATATGGAGGACAGATTGGAGAGGACAAGAAAGGATGTGGGAAGCAGACCAGCTAGGATTGCATCACCGCCCCCAGGGTGAGGACATGGTTCCTGGACTGTGGAGATGTTGGGGGCAGTGGAGAGCGTGGGATGTCCCTAGAGGTACACGGTAAAATCGAAAGCATGCAGGTTAGTTTGGTGGGCAGGAGCAGGGGAGAGGGAAGAGGGAGTCTTAAGCATGACAGTTTGCAGAACTTCCCGGATGCTGCTTTTTTGACTAAGTAAGGCAAGGAGTGCTGGACAGTTATCAGATCAGGAGGCTGGTTGGGGTGGTCATGAGTAACGTTTTTGAGCATTGAGTTGGAAGCCTTCCCTGACCTCCCAGACAAAGATATGCAAGACTGGAGTTTGGATGGGAGTTCTGGGCTAGAGGGGAATATTTTATAATAATAATTTAAAAAGTAGGAATAACAAATGTTACCATTTATTGAATACTCCCTTGGTGCCAAAGCTAACCGTCTATTATCTAATTTAATCTTGCAGGACTCCATGAAATGATTGCTCATCCCCATGTTGCAGATGAGGAAGAGGAGGCCCAGAGACAGCACAGTGTCCAAGCTCCTAACCACTGTGTCACACTGCCCCCTGCTGAGCACCTACTAAGTGCCAGGCTTTCAGAAAACGATGGTGTTTGAGACATTCCGAGGAGCTTCTGTTCTGGTCAGGGAAGTTCATGGATTTGCGTGTCTCCCACAGCAAACTGAGGAGGAGAAGCCATGAGGTAGTGACTCCTGCCATTTGTCATTTATACTGTCACTTCTCAGCAAGCCACACCACTTTTATATTCATATGCCCAGGTACAGGGCACATCTGTATACAACTTTCTCCCTAGTCTTCTTTCTAAACTTTTCAACAAGAATGATTTTTTTTTCTCCCTGGTTTCAAGTGGCCCATGGACAGGTAAGTTAAAGAAGAAGAATTTCACCATGCATCCACCAGGCAACACACTCCGCTAGGCTTTGATTTCAGGGTCTCGGACACACAGGATGGGGGGAGGCAGCCCAACACTGCTCTCCTTTTGTGAGATATCCTAAGGTTCTTACTTGCTATAAGCAGCTTCTTCTGTGGACCTGTCCGGGCCTTATTCTGACGACGACAAGAATGACACCCTAACTAGCTCTGAAGCAGAAATAGACTCACCACAGCAGCTAAAGAAAGCGTATCTATACAAAATGATCCCTTCAAACATATTCTGCTTTTGCTCTGGCATTGCACATAGCATGGAAGAATTTCACTGCTCCCATTACCCAGAAGAGTTTGAGACTTGAAACTGGGAACATTTCCATAGTTTACATGGAAAGGAGCATACAGATCAGTACTGAAAACATAAATCACTCTTAAACCCTGGTTTCTTATTATTCCAGTAACAACAGTCTAGTTGAAGCTCAAAAAATTCTGCTTTGTGTGTGCCTCTGTGTGTGTGTGTGTGTGTGTGTGTGTGTGTGTGTGTGTGTGTATGCAGAAAAATAAATGCATTTCCAATGATCCACTCTGGATTTAACTAAAATTCCATTTTATCTATTGTCAAGTGTGTTTTTGCTCTTTGAAATACTACCAATCCAATTTTAAAAAAAAATACTGTTTAGGATTGGTGCCAGTGATGATAATTAATGCCAATTCTATAGTTCAGTAAGAAGTCTCAAGCAATTGGGTCCATTACTGTGTTTTACTTTTATACACCCTATAAAACTTTTCTGTCTTGTACATAGTCATGCTTTTCATATTTTGTAATTTTCTTTAAATTTAAATGCCAGATCATAAAAGAAATGATACTTGGATTATCCAGCATGAGACAATTTAGAACAATGCCATATTTGAGCAGATAATCAATGCTATCCTCAAGGATAGCCAGAGTTTATTGGCCTTCGGCAAGCAACTGAGAATATATAAACCCAAGCCCAGACAGGAGATATCACTTTGAGCATATTTTTCCAGAAATATTATTATGATTTATTTTTACTCAGAGAGTAAAATATATTCATTATAGCTCATTTGACTATTCGGAAGAAATAGAAAACAGTCCTATTACAAGAAGGGTGGGGAAATAACTATTAGCTGTTGCCATCATGGCATCCCAAAGCAGAGTTCCAGATAACTCATGTCCCCCCAAGGTCATGTAATTGTCCACACATTAGTGTGCAATGATGGTAATTACATCAAACTCAAGTTAAAAACAATTCTAAGAATTTCTAGATTTCTACCCGAGGCCGTTCCTTCACCTGTGCCCTGGATGACATTCATTTCTGCTTTTTCAATAACTTTGCACTCTCTGGATTGTAGATCTTTCCAGAATATCATTTGCTCAACTCTCTCTATTCTTAAAAAAAGAATCTTCCTTGATCTTACTTCACCCTTAACTCTTGCTGTGTGTCCTCTGTTAATAGCAACATTTCTCAACAAGTTGTCTGCTCCACTGATACCCATTTTCTAAAACTACTCACCAAATCTGACTGTGATTCTTATCAGTCCAGGAGATGGTCTCTTTTCAATGCCATGACAGGCACCACAGCACTAAATACAGTGGATAGCTTCAATCTTTTTTTCATTTGCTTACTCATTCATGTATTTATTGAATGCCTGCTACATACCCAAGTTCTGTTCCAGGTGCTGGGGAAACAGCAGTGAGGAAAACTGACAAGAACTCCTGTTTCTTTCTGCTTCACCATTATAGTGGAGGTTACAGATAATGAACTTAAGAAGTAAATTTGCATATTCTGTATCAGTGAGTGATCACTCACCAGACTTCAACTAACTTGACCTTCTCCTGCTTGGGACATTCTTGGCTTCTGTGATCCAATACTCTTGCTTCTCCTCTTCCCAATCTGATTGTGGTTTTTTTGGGTTTTTTGTTTGTTTGTTTGTTTGTTTGTTTTCTTCGATCCTCTTTGTCAACCCTTTTTCTTTTTTTCTTGGTTACTCCATATTGGAGTCCTGCAGGATTTTGCCTTAATTTGTTTCTTTGTATTCTTTTCATTCATTTATTTGATCCTCACTTGTATATGTTCTATCTTATTCCGAGGTGATTTTTTAAAAAAAATTCCCCATTGTTTTAATAACCACTAGATCCCAATGATGCTAAAACTGATGAATTGAAACCCAGAGATGAGTTTATTGTAGAGCTAAAGAGGTTGTTGTAGCTGTGCCAGACTGCTCTTCTCATGGGCCTCTGTGAGTGTTGCAAGCTTCCACTGAGTGTACAATGTTTCAAGTGTGGAGGGAAATAGAAGTTACAACAAGGGGGCATTTCCTTGGAAGCATTCCTGACAAATTGCCTAAAGAAATCTCAGAAGGAAAGAAACCGAATCTTCATGATCGCAGTAATTTGTTGTGACTTCTTTTCCCACTCGAAATAAATACTACCTTTTATACCTAAATTTGTGCTTGTAATTCTGTTCATTTATTTCTGAAAGACGGTCCCCCAAATTGCATAATCTTCAGGCCCCATAGAAATTGGATTCCTCTCTGTCCAGAGCTCACTTCCCTTCTGAAGCCTTTAGTGCTAGTCTGGTTAAGTTTTTACTTATTCCATCATTAGCCTCTAATCCATATTCCAGAATTCCTTCCTTTCTTCCTAGATTATTATATATCTGTCTACCTGGTCTTTTCAATCACAGTGAAGCTCCCAGTTGTCCTCTATTTTGTCAGCCAAATACACTCTTCACAATGTAACCAGTGTAAATTTTTATAAACAGAAATCATCAGTGCTACTTGCATCTTGGGATTCTTCATTCTTCCATCGTTCTTAGAATCTAAGGATTTATATTAAATCCAGTATTTTTAACACTACACCCACGTGCCATAGGATCTCACCCATGCTTACATTCCTATTTTCATTCCTGGCTTCCATTCTATGAACCAGTAGGCCTTTTCTCATTTACTTCCAAAGATAGCACTCACTCCTCCATAGGGATTGTGCTGCATGATCTTTTCACTTGTTGGGATTTTCTGTTTCAAGATTTTCACTAACTCTTAAGGTCTTGGCTTAAACATCTTCTCTTTAGAGACTCCTTCAGCCCCTAGAGGGATTGTTGCTTCACTAAAGATGTATGGTGTAGGGAAGAAGTGAGTTACACCCAAAGCAGGATCAGGTTGCCACTGACACAAGGAGGTAGGTGAATCAAAGGCAGAAAGAGTAAAATAAAAATGATGCAGACTGCTGTTTTTATCATGTCCTGTTTCTTCTTCATCTAGTGTATATAGCCCTATGACTGAGGTCTCTCCAGTGGAATGTAAATGGTTCAGATCTGGCCCCATGCAATCTACCATGCTCATTCTCTCTTCCCTTATCTTCTGGAAGGATGCAGGGGGATCTAGTGTAGGGCTCTGAAGCCCTAGAACTGCATGGACATACCCACTTGCACTTTCGATGATCAAGGAACAAACTTCATAAGATTAAGCCTGTGAGATGTGGGGCTTGTTTGTATTGCAGTTACTGTGATATCTCAAACAGCAAATTAAGAAATGAGCACCCACTCTTTATGTCCTCATCCCCAAGCCATTTCACTTTCTATTCTATTTTTAAATTTCCATGTACCCACATGGATATGAAGTGGCTAAAAGAGTTCACTTGGAAGGCCCATTGGACTGTAGTCCCTGCAGGAATCTCAAAATTCAAAGGATTGTTAGTTTTGATGATTTATTAGTTTTGATTATTAGTTTTAACAGTGGTTGAAAACTGGGACTTCAGATTCTTTCAAAAGTCAAGTTATTGCATTATGGCCTAACTGTATGCACATTCTTTGTCCTTTCTTTTGTAGTCCCTTCCCTTGTCAACTCTTGGTTCAGCCATGTGACTTCCTTGATTATGGGGTTGTTTGCAAACCCGACGCAAGCAGCATCTTGAAAAACACATTCATGTTTCTTCTTTCTCCTTCCTCTTGCCTAAGTGGGCTTCTTCATTTTCACACTTCTTCCTTGCCATAAAAATGTGCTATTCTAAGTTCCTAGAGGAACGTGAGAGATACATGGAGAAAAGTCAGGGTCATCTTAGATGACCTGAGAGCTAGCAGAAGAGAAAAAGAGAGAGAGAGAGAGAGAGAGAGAGAGAGAGAGAGAGAGAGAGAGAGAAATACCAGCCAAGATTAGCAGTCATCTATCTAGCTCCAAGTTATCTTTAGAGACATGAGTGAGACCAGAAAAGTGTAGCCTACTTGAACCTCATTAACAAAAAGTGGTTATTGTTTTGAATGATTAGGTTTGGGGGTGGCTTGTTGTAGAGTATTATGAAGGTTATAGATCAATGTGAACTAGGTCAAAGTAAAAAATCCCAGGGCTGGAATTCATTAGCTCTGGGACCTTTGACTAGTTACTTAATGTCTCTATACCTCAATTTTTATATCCAATAAATGGGAGATAGTGGTGTTTATTTCAAAAGATCATTTTGAAGAGTAATCAAGATGATAGATGAAAAACAAAAAGCTTGGTTATTCATGTATTGAATCAATCAGTAAATCTTAGATAGGATAAAGAGGGTAGGTGAAGGAAAAGGAGAAGGGAAAATAGAAGGGCAATAAGGTATTTTTTAAGTCAAGAGTTTGGGTTCATATTGTCTGCTCCACATTTTGGGTATCTACGAGGGAAAAAATACATAGAAGAAATAAAAACCAAAGGGCAGTCCCCTCATTCATCACCCCAAGTAAACTAAATTCTTTATTTTATAAGATGCATACACTTAGTCCCTGTGAGCTCAGTCCCTTGGAAGACATTCTTCACCAAATCTTACTCTAAGATTTGCCTTTGATATTTATCAGAGACTTTTTTTTTAATCAAATAACCACTTAAAAATCACCTTGTCTTTGTTTCAATGTTTTCATAAGAATATTTTCCATTTTGCCCGTCAATACATGTTTCTTTTTAAAAATAGTAAAATACAGAGAATGAAATGTAACCTATTATTTCTCCTTAGGAATCAATCTATATCCTCCTTTTTGACAGACCTTCCTTTTAACCCCAACCACCAGAAGTTCAAATATATTTCTCAGCATAACAACTACAGTGCTCTTAAGTTTAACAGATTCGTCTAATTCTCCAAAGATTCTGGATCTTTATGAATATCTCTCTAATGCTCATTCTTACATACCATACAGTTTAGCCCCCTCAAGTCACACATAAGCAAATAGGCCTTTGCTAATGCATGACGACAGTCTAGAAACGAATGTTCACAAACATTTGTAAGATCTAGACCAGAAGCTGTTTCCTAAGGGCCTCAGCTCAAACTCTGAAACCTGCTTTACGGTCTCTCATCCTTAGTTTTGGAAAAGTCATCAGGTTTCTAACTGCTTTGGCAATCATAAAACAAAATTTGCTCCTAAGCAGAGGAAAAGGCTCTAAGAAGGAGAAACTTGTTCACAGAACACAGAGTGAGAAAAGGCCCCTCAGAAGCTTTGCTGGCATGAGTCCCAAGCTCATGTTACCAGGAATATTTACATTAAAAATATATCTCCAGCTTGACCAGCAGTTCTGAGGTCAAGCTCAAAATCCTGCCTGGGAGTTCTTTGGTTTTATTACCATTTGTCAGCTCAAGCTCTGGCGATGATTTCCCTGCCTTCTGAGGCATGAAGGCAAATAGAGCAGAGTGAGGGCTAGAAATAGCAGCCCTGATAGTGTGAGGTGGGGATGAGGGGCTTCTGAGAGTTTCAGCAGGAAGGGTCTGTTTGAAGCCCTGGTGGCCAAGAACTTTTCCTTTACATACTAGTGTTTTTAGAGGCAAGGAAATGCCTACCAGGAGGTTAGCAGAACTGTATCTTGCCTCCTTTTCTGAGACATGCTCCTAGAGATAAACTTATCCTCCACCCTCCTGGAACTCCCTGAGAGGTCTTGCCAGCTGCAGGAGTGAGAGGGAGAGATTTATTCTGGTTCCATTGTAATTATAGCTATAATTATGATTTCACTAGGTTGCTACTCAATCTTAAATATTTTATCCTAAGCTTGACATGGCTAAACACTTGTCAGGGAAGCATGTAAAATATAATCTTATTATTCACATTTTTTTGTTTTAAAACATTTACAGATGTACGTTTAGGGGGAAAAAAAATGAATAAGCAATTCCAGTTTCAGTCTCTCTCAGTAACAACACCAACCAAAGCAATTCCATGAGTGACCACATAGTGCATAAGAAAAAGATCATGGTCACACACACCTGGGGTTAAAGAACGCCATCACACTGCAGCAACGTATAAGTAAACTTCCAGCCCACGTTCACATTTCCAGTCCTGGTTCTGAACATCTTATCCCAAATCATGCTTCGTATTTTATTCAGTGAAGCTTTCAGGCTTCTTAGCAGATAGTTTCTTCCACCAGTAGTAGTCACCTTTTGCAGTTTGGACTTGACTTTAGGTACTGATGATCTTTTTACCTTTCACTGCTGCATTTAGATCTATTTTCCAGCTCATGGATTCTCTCTTCAACTCTTTCTATTCTGGTATTTCATTTGTTCACCAAGGCATTTTTAAAAATTTGTTTTCTGTTTTTTTCCAAGAAGTATTATTTGGTCCTTTGACAAATGTCCTATTTTTATACCATATGTTCATTATGTGTTTTATTATGCCATTTAATCTTTAATCACATTTAATGTTATTTTATAGACTATGTTAGATTATCATAATTCCTTCAAATCTTAGAGTTATGTGTGTTTGTGTGTATATTGACTCTGACTCTTCCTTATGAATTTTTAGGCTAACTTCTGGTTCTGCCCCTGCTCTGAGGATGTCATAGGTAAAACACACCCAGGGTGCCTGGGTGGCTCAGATGGCTAAGCTTCTGATTCTTGATTTTGGCTCAGGCCATGATCTCATAGGTCATGGGCTCAAGCACGTGCTGGGCTCTGTGCTCAGTGTGGAGTCTGCTTGGTATTCTCTCTCTCCTCTCTCTCTTCCTGCTCCTCATGCTCTCTCTCTCTCTCTCTCTCTCTCTCTCTCTCTCTCCCTCTCTTTCTATCTCTCAGATAAATAAATTTTGGGGGAAAAAAAGGAAGAACACATCCCTTCTTGGTGGTAATAAGGAGACAGAAGGCAATATACAGACAACAGACCACACGGATACTTTCAGTTCCAGGGTAACCTTCCCACAGAAAGAAGGAGTCAGGGCACCTGGGTGGCTCAGTCATTAGGCATCTGCCTTTGGCTCAGGTCACGATCCCGGAGTCATGGGATTAAGCCCCACATTGGGATCCCTGCTCCGTGGGAAGCCTGCTTCTCCCTCTCTCACTACCCCTGTTTATGTTCCCTCTCTAGCTGTGTTTTTCTCTGTCAAATAAATAAAATCTTTAAAGAAAAAAGAAGAAAGAAGAAAGAAAGAAAGAAAGGAAGGAAGGAAGGAAGGAAGGAAGGAAGGAAGGAAGGAAAAGAAAGAAAGAAGTCTTTTACTTAGCCACAATTCCTCTGGTCAATCACATTGATGAGTTGAACATGGAATATAATGGATGTGCACCTTCGTATTAATACCTACACCCTCTTAAGCTAGCTGGAAAAATGATAATACCAGAAGCTCTTTAGAGCACATAGCCTCAAATTAATTCTTAGTAACAGAAATCATGATCTCATCCCTTGGTGTACACCAGAGACCCTTCCCCAGTAAATCCCCAGTAATCCATCAGACTACAAGCATCTCTTCCTCTCATCATGCCCATGGATGGGTGATAGGAAACCTACTACGCTGTTTCCAAATATAAGGAAATTAAGGGTCAGAACAATGAAGTAACTTTTCAAGGTCACATAAGTAAGTAAAAGAGCTACTTTCGTATCCAGGAATATTTCTGATTCCATTTTCCCAGCAGGACAAGTCAGAGGCGAGTGGACACAGGAGCCTACTAGATCAGAGGCTCCCCCTAAAATGCATAACAAAGACAAGCTCATTTTATGTCTTCTATTCTGTTAAAAATTAATATGAACCTTGTAATTAATTCATAAAATTTGGTGCCAGTTTTAAAGTGAAAATGAGGTTTCATATTTTGAGTTAAATTACCTAGTTGTCATTTCAATCCCTTTGTAGGTATTGTTCTCCCTTTTGTTGAGGCCTTGGCTAGCTGTCCACTAAGAATCAATACTCCCTCACCATAACAGTGCTGTGGTGGGAATGTGGCTACCCAATCAGGAACAAAACTTCTTGGCCCTTTTTGGGTAATATGATGAAGTTACTTATATCCAATGGGATATGGGTAGAAACAATATGTGCTGTTTATAATCCTGATTGTAAAAACACCCCAGCTGTAATTTTCCCATCTTCCATCTGACACCTGACTGTAGATGCCTAAGGCAACCTCAGAAATTGTCTAGGGAAGATGGCTGAGCCTCCATGGGCTCAATCCTTCTCACGGATCAGAGAAGGACTTGCATCGTCCACTTCCCCATGGCTTCCAGCCTTCCGTCGCTCAGAACTCACATCTCTGCCTCCATCTTCACATTGCTTTCTCGGTGTTTATCAAATCTCCTCTCCTTCCCTCTTACAACAACAGGTGATTAGATTCAGGACCCACTTGGATAATACAGCATAGTCCCCCTAACTCAAGATCCTTAAGTTAATCATGGCCACAAAGACCCTTTTCCTTATAAGGTAATGATTACCTGTTCCAGGGATTAGGACCCATCTCCTTGGGGGCCTCTATTCAGTGTAGTACACCACCAAAAATGGCTGGAGAGGATCCAGAGCCAAAAATGGTGCATGAGGAAGGAGCTCTTAAAATGGGGTGTTTTATATCTCTCATGAACTTCTTCAGAGAGGTTAATAACGCATATTGTACACACGCACAAACATGCACACTCGGTGAGGAGAGAGAATCAGAACCTCTCGGTGTTGACTCGAGCCATGCAGGCTCCCTCAAAGTTTTCTGGTCTGCCAGCTGAAATCCTGAGGGACATCCTCGTAGGGGAAGCTCCATCCCCCCTTTTATTGACTCACTCAACCCATATTATTCAGCCTCTGCTGTGAATCAGATTCTGTTCTATGCGCCGGGTCACATCAAGGGAGCAGATGAAAGCAAGCGTCCTGGGCCTTCTGGTGGGGCTGACAGTTAACAATACACTTCATTAATGACTAAATTAAGTGTAAATAAAAACATTCCAGTTTCCAATCTTCTGGCATCTCTCCTGTTTCCTTGACTCCCTGGAGATTACAAGTAGAAACCAGTAAGTCACCGCGGGCATGCTCTCATCACTCGGGGGTGACATTTGGTTCTTCTCTTAGAAGACTTTTTGATGCCTTTTTATTCGGGGATGGATTTTTTCAGCACCTAGTAAGTCGTTGCTTAATTTTGATCTGTAGTGGGAATTACTTTCTGAGGGCAAAATGTACTCTGCTCCTTACAGTTCCAACCGCACAGGCTTGTGTCTCAGTGTTTATATTTTTGTTCATCTTTCCTTGCGTCGGTGCGTTGCCTCTGCCTTCCCTCCCCCCCATTCTCCCATTTGAGGTCTGTAAGGCTGCCGAGAGACAGACAGACAACCTGTCATAGCCCCACTAGGACCCCAGCCTCTCCTGTCTGGCCCCACTCTCAGCACAACCTGATGAAAAGATGTCACCGCAGACAAGTGTTCACCTCCTCACCTCTCCCCTTCGCCCTCCGCCTCGGCTGAGCAGCAGTGGGGGAAGCTGGGAGTGAGCAAAGAGATTAAATCGGGTGGTTGAAAGCTAACACCGTCTCTAAGCAACCCTCAAAGCGAACCCAGGAATTTCAACTGTAATATTATCCCCCAGGAAAAGGAGCAAGAAAATGAGAAAGTCAGTGCCTTGCTGGGCTCAGCATTGGGGTGTTCAGGCCAGGCTGGCGACAGGGAGGGCACAGCAGGCTGGTCTTAGCTGAGGAGCATCTGGGGGCACAAAGAAAAGTGGGGCTCACGTAGACATCCATGTGGGAGCAATCAGGAATATGCCTGCCAAGGCTCCTGGCTCTGGGAGACATTCAGAAACTCCAAACAAGTGCATGGAAAAGATATACTTTGTTTTCTTTTTCCCCCCTGCTGAGAAATGCTGCACATTGTATTTCCATGGGAGGCTTTTGCGGCTAATTTTGAAAAATGAAGCACGCGCAGGTAAACTGGAGCTAATGGCCCCAATCCCGGGGCAGACATCTGGGGCGATGTTGACTTTGCGGCCGGAGAGCCAGCTGGCCTCTGCGCCGCTCTCCCCTCTGGCCCGGTTCCCTGCCCGCCGGCAGGGGGCTGCAGCTCCTAGGGAGCCGACTGCCCAGGCCCCAGGGCTAGTGCCTGCTGCTGCCCTGGTGCCCAAAATTTGTTTTATGAATGAATTTGGCCTGGGCACATCTTGAGGATGCCCTCTCCCTCATCCTGAGAGGCAACCGCTTCCCAACAGCCCTTCCCATGCCAGGGGAAAGGATTCTCCGATCCAGGGAAATCTAGACTTGGTAGAACTTGCAATATGAGCTTGTCTTCATGACCAAGGTGTTGGGGAGAGAAGTGTCCTCTACGCCAGCCGCTGTGTCAGCTGGGTGCTCTGCGCACCTCACCCTGACAACTTAGGACAGGAGATTTTTTTTCTCATTTTATAGGTGAGAAAACTATAGTGTAATGCATGTAAAAGACCTAAACCCACAAAGTAACTAGTGCCCACGTTTAAAAGATAAGCGACCCATGCAAATAAATGGTCAAAAGGTATTTGTTAATAATATTGGAACATCGATGATCTTCCCACTGAACTGCAGTTAGTTTTTAGAGCATAGAAAAAATGCTTCGGTTTTTTTAATTCATACAGGAGAACCCTAAGGTGCGTGCAGATAACACAGCTGGGCTGCTGTTGATGTGATTTTAGGTGGTCCCTGTAGGCTGGGATGAAGTGGCCTTCTCCATCTCAAGGCAGGGTCTGCTTCCTAGCACTGCATGTGTGTGTGTGTGTGTGTGTGTGTGTGTAAAGGGGCTGGCTGGGTGGGGAGGGTCAGAGAAAGACTTGTCACACCAGGACGGAGAAGTGAGGTCTGGCTTCCTTACATCTCTGTGCCATGGTCTTTTCCATTTTGGGCAACAGAAGGTCACCTTCCCAGAATTGACTGGAGTCAGCCCCGTCAACAACTGGGAGTCCACAAGACTCCTAGAATGAGGTTTCCCAGTGCCTCTTCTCTATCCTTTGCCTAAGTCTGGCATCATGGACACAAGAGAAAAAAAGGGAAAATGATGGTTAGTCCCTTCTCCCTGCTAAATGGTCTCATTCTTTGATTATTCATTCATCCAGCCAGCCATCCACACAACCACCCATCCACCCACCCATCCATCCATCCAACCATCCATCCAATCACCCACCTACCCATCCATCCATCCACCCACCCTTTCAAATTTTCTTAGCATTCCCCACACACCAGGCATGGTGCTAAGTGCTCCCCAAGAACAGAGAGGAGAAAAGACACCTACAGTGACACATGGATTTAAGTTTACTGCTGAAATAGTGGCCAGCCCCTTCCCAGCCTTCAGTGTCAGTCAGAAGTCTAGATGTGTACCTGGAAGCTGGGATGCGCATACAGCGAGAGCATAAGCACAGAGTAGGGAACACTGTGTTGATGTGGATCTGACTCACTGTTTCATGTTAGCCATACACAGACTCTTGTGTCTGTTTTTACTCTTCCAGTCCTGTCCTTGAGCCTTTAAATCTCCCCTCCAAGAGTCAACGGCTCTGCTTCCTCTGCACCATTGTATTCCCCTGACTTCATGTCTGAGTTTACAGGGAGAGACTGTCAAGCAGAGTTTCAGAGTGAGCTCCCATGCTCGCACAAAGAGCAAGTCTGTGTTTCCTTCATCCAGAACATCAAACAAAATGTCTCCCCGGGCCTCTGAAATCCATGTTGCCACCTCGTTAATGACTATCCAGGGAAAGGTTTTATGAGGTATCAGGGCAGATGTGAACAGATATAAGGGAGAACGAATGTCTTCTAGCCTGAGTCATGATGGGGTAAAAGCAATGCTGACCTTTTTGTGTATCTTCCCAAGTCATCAGCACGCATTTACTGGGTTTTTGCCCCGTGCCCACCCTGCGCTCATGAGCCTAGGAAGACACAACAAAGCGGGGTTACTTTGCTGGAGGAGTGTGATGGCTTAGCCTCAAAGCTTGCAAAAGACTCATGGGAGGGCAGGGTTCCAATCCTTCCTCCTGACCTGGCAGCTGAGGTGGAAAGTCACAGTGTCATAATATCCAGAAAAAGATGTGGATACCTCAGTTTCTGGTAGTGCTATCTGGTGGCTGGAGAGAGAGTACTTAGCGTAAAGTGAATACTCCATAAATATTAACTAAAAGGATGATTCCATAAATAAATGAATGAGTGGGTGGTGGGAGAGATGTAGCAGCTGATGTCCCCAGACGGTGATGATGTGCATAGTGCCATCCGGAGAGAAAGGGTATGGTGGGCAAGACCTAGACCCAGGAGATGCTTAGCACAACTTAAATTAAGTACTTTAGGTTCTGCAAAGGGAACAGACTTTAGGGCAGGTTTTTAATCATTGTAGGGAAACTAAGGTACAAGCCCAGTCAGCAGTCCTGGTTACAAATGGCTGGTATGATAAAAGAAATAATAATAATAATGACCAAAATATATGGAGCTCCTACTAGATGTCAAGAACTTTCTAAATGCTTTACATTTACTCTTCATAGCTAAGCACTCTCACATACACACTACATTTATTCCAAATTTGCAGAAAAACAGAAAGAAAGGCAGAGGTTAAAAAACCCTTCCACTTTCTGGGTGCTGAGATTCAAATTCAAGCAGTCTGATTCCAGAAGTGGCATCTGGAGGCAGGTACTGGGGCAGGGGAGAGTTCAGTTGAGCGGGCGGGTGGGTATCTGGGCTCCTCCCACACAAAAGGACATCATGTCCAGACTCTACCTGCTGTGGGAGCTAAAGCAGTTCTGCAGGGCGGCCACAGGGACTGGACAGAGGTGTGAGTGGGGGCAGGGGCCAGGCTGTCAGGCTGCTGCCGTGGACGCTGGTGGATGTGGTGCTCTTGCTGCACATGCCTTAGACCTTGGCTTTCTTTCTCTGTCTCTCTCCAGTCTCGAAGCCCACACTCATGCATCACAGAGCTGCAGGTCCCAGCTCCATGTAGGTGAATCCCACGTGGGTGGTCTCTCTCCTAATTTGTCTTCAAGTTTCCACTGCACGCTCCCAGATGCCTTCTGGTGGGTGCCCTCAATGCCTCGTCAACAGCCTCACAACTCCAGCAAGACCAGAAGGGAGCCATCTTTGTCATAGTTCAGTCCACACCACCTTCCCGCTTCTGCCCACACCACTGTCATTCTGTTTCCTGGGGCTCAAGCCTCAGAGCTCCAGATGGCTCACTCTCTCTCTCGCTCTCACTCTCTCTCTCTCTCTCTGCATGACATAAAATCACTTATGAGTCCTTGTCAATTTTCCTCTTTTAGCTTAAAAAAATTAATTAAGTTTCATTAAATTTCAATGCCTGCAGCTGCTTTCTCGTCGCCACTGCTACTGCCCATTCCTGAGTGCAGTTGCTTCATGTGGATTCTTGGAGGATTCTTGTCTCCAGTTTCTCTCTCTTTGGCCCCATCCCCCACAGGCTGCCAAACCAATCTTTCTAAAGTGCACTTCTGAACATGTCAGTCCCCTGAGCAACAAACTTCGAAGGCTCCCTGTTGTCTGCCAAATAACGTCCAGATTCCTTATCATGGCTTTTCACATCCACTTAGATCTGGTCTCAACTCAGTGCACATTTATTGAGTCCTGCTTCATCCCAGCCTCTGCGCTAGGCATTGTAAGTGTGAAACTGAACCCAGGGTGCTTCCTGCCCTTGGGGGAAGAAAAGAAGAGAATCTGGACCCCAAATCTCCAGCCAGTGTCTCTTCCCGCTCATGCCTGCTGCTGAAGGCAGGGAGGTGGATTTTTGCTCTTCTCTGGAACTTCCTTGGCACTGTCTTGACTCTGTGTCCAGGAATTTCCTCATTTCCATGTCCAGCAGACCCTCTCCTGTTTTAATATCCCTTCCCTATGAAGTCAACCATGAGCATCCTTTTCCAAGAGAATTGCCCCTGAACACTCACCTTTGCATGTGTTTTCATGATGGGTCACTGTCTGCTGTACATCACAGATTTGCACCTACCTTCATTGCTTCTGTACCTTGCCCAAACTGGTGTGCACCTTCAAGCTGGTCCACAGAGGATTCATTTACATACTTTTTTGGAAGAAAAAAAAAATCAGCCACCTTTGGTACTGTTTTCATCCAGCAGAATTGGAGAGTTTACCAATTGTGTCTTTTGCCTTCAGAATCTGTAAGAGAAGGGTGGAGTGTATAGTGTTTTCAAAACATATAATGGTATGGGATGCTTTCCTCACATTTATTTATTTTTCGTAAGACCAGTTCACATCTCCTGGCAGTAAGTGTTCCACGAAACACAGTTTAGGAAACCCTGTCTTAGAAAGGAAGACCTCTGAATATAATGAGAAGAGTGATGCTAAGAAAAACTTGTGTTTTTAACATCTTCCCTGGGATGGCCACCACACCAAGGACTTTGATGTGCAGGCTTTCATATTTTGTGAAAATCGCAGACACAGGAGCTAATTTTAACCCATTTTGCAGACTGATTAGGAAAGAGGCTCAGAGCTCCTGGGGGGACATTCCCAAGGTTATTACTATCATCAAGAAAGTTGTTAAACTATACCATGAAGCCCACCTGGCTAGCCCCAGAGCCTGTGCTCCTTGAGGGAGGGGGCCTGTGTTTAAGATCTTTGTGATCTTTTTTGCCCCCAAATTCATAACGGTCTGCGACTCTTCACACACTTATGCTTTTGCTTTTGCAGTCTGGTTCTGCATTTGTGCTTTGATGCTTTACAACAGGGATTAGAAAGAGTACTGCTACTCTGCTCGTTGGCTCAGGAGACCTGAGTCTCTGACCCCAAATCTGCCTTTAATTAACCATGTGTCATTAGGCAAAGAATTTCTTCCCTCTGGGGCTCAGTTTCCTCAGCTGAAAAATGACAGTGAGGCGGACTCGGTGATATTTGAGGCCCCTTAACCTCTGTTGACCACGCTCTTCTTTTTGCCAAGTTTCTGTGATTAATAGAATTAGATGAGCCCTTTGTTGCCCATCGTATCTGCCACTGACAGAGCTGGAACTGCCTCTCAGAGGAATCCAGGACGTGGCCGATTCACTATGTGGACTTGGAGGCCACCTCAGTGACTCACAGTCGTCGGTGGCAGGAGGAGTGGAATACGTGCATTGCCTTTTACCGAATATGTTCTTTCATTAGCGTATTTTCTCAAATGTGAAACATCAAATGAACTTCAAGATCTTATTTGTATGATATAAGTATAAATGAGTCAAAAAAAAAAAAACCAGATGGGATGCATTTCCCTTGCAATATATATGTGATTAAAAATGGAGGAGAAAACGTTTGTAGCAAATATGTTTTGGATTTTCTGAACCCAAAGCTCTTGCAGAATAGTTTGAGGCTCCCAGAGCACCAGTACACAGCTGCTTTGGCTAGCCTTCAATGACCCATCAAACCCCAGTTGTCTTGGAAACCCGCCTGCATCCTGCTATGTGTCCTCCATTGAGCAGCTAAAATGGCTTAAAGTCTTCCAGGGTAACATAGTTTGACTGTAGTTCACCCCTCGGGAGCCTCCATACAAACAAGATGTCTATCTCCTGACCCCAGAGCCATAAGTGGCATCGCTTGAAGAAATAAAACAACAATAGAGGCTAATGTTTGTTTGGGGGTTTTCCGGAAGCAGAGCACAGAATTTCAGGGATGCGGATTTTGTCTGTAAAAAGGGCTCCCATTTGATGATTCCTACCCAGAGAATGAGTTAAGGCTTAGCCCAAAGCAGCCAAAATGGTCAGAAGGGAGAAGAAGAACAACCAAAAAGAAACCTGAAGATGCTCTTGTTAATTAAAGTGTTCTGAGGCTTGGACTCACAGGACATGGATTTTAATATGAATTCTGCGGTAGTTATGATAATGCTAATGCTGTAATTTTAATTATGGCAATTAGTACTTAGCACTTACCCTGTGCTAAGTCCCTACCTGGGTCATTTTATTAATCTTTTTGACATCAGTGGCAGATTCTGTTAGCACCTGGCCTTGTTGCCTCTGCTTGTCTCAGAGGCCACCATGGGTCCTAAAGACAACTGTGTCTCTCGGCCTCAGGGTGTCCTCTGGCCGCGGGAAGACTTTGGCCCACCGCACTCGACAACCAGAACAGCCAAGGTGTTATAGAACCAACAGTGACCCCCAGACAGTCAGGGGTATAAATTGTTCCATAAACATCCCACTCTCCTTGCCCCTCAGCAAGATGATTCTGAGATGTGTTTTATATGGGTTCTCAGACAGTTCCCGGTGGGATCACTGGGGGAGTTAAATGTCATGTTCCAAGAACACTATGCTCTCCAGTTGAAAAAACAAACAACAAACCATGCCACCTTGTATGAGGAAGAGGCCCAGGAGGCTTTGAGGCATACTGACCTGCATACCAGCAAAAGTGGAGGTTCCCAGAGCTCAGGCAGTCCCTGCTCTCCCTTCATTGATTCCTTCATACATTCTTCACCATAAAGACCCCTGGACGCTTCACAGAAGGGTCAATAGGCTTGGGGTTTCATTTCATACTGAAGAAGCACACTTCTGGTTTCCTCAAAAGAAATAAAAACCTAATATTTCCATAGTCTTTAAAATACCATTCCTTTATGTCTAATCATAAAGGTAAAAATGCCAGTCTCATAAATTTTAAAAATAATGAAAATATCAGGAAATATATACCCATAATCTCTCTAACCCAAGGACAAATACTGGCAGCTAATCCTTTAAAAAAAAAAAAAAGATTTGTTTATTTTAGAGAGAGAGAGTGAGAGCGAGCAAATGGGAGCAGGGGAGGGACAGAGGGAGAGAGAAAGAATCTTCAAGCAGACTCCCCACTGAGCACAGATAAACACACACACCTGCAGCAGGGCTCCATCCCAGGACCCCAAAATCATGACCTGAGCCAAAAATCAAGAGCCAGACGCTTAACTGACTGAACCACCCAGGTGCCCCTTGACAGTTAGTGCTTTTTGAATGGATTTCTTGAGCCATAAAATGGGGATAATAAAAGTCAAGTATCACATGGTTTCACTTACTCGTGGTGCATAAGGAGTAATATAGAGGGCAGTAGGAGAAGGAAAGGAAATGGGAAGTAGGGTAATTGGGGAAAGAAACGAAACATGAGAGACTTTGGAACTGAGGGACTTGGAGGGAAAGGGGTTGGGGGGACGGGAGAGCCTGGTGGTGGGTACTCAGGGCACATATTGCATGGAGCCCTGGGTGTGGAGCATAAACAATGAATCTTGGAACACTGAGAAAATAAAATAAATTTAAAGTAAAAAAAGAGAAAATAACAAAGCTAAAAAAAGAAAAAGAAAATAACAAAGCTGAAAATATAAAATAAAAAAAATGGACCTGAAAAAATAAAAGAACACACTTCATTGACTTGTTATGAGAAATAAATGATTCAGTGCTTACATTTTTCTTAGAAAAGTTCCTGATAATTATGAGCTAGTGTTATGCTTTTTAAGATATTCCAGACATTTTCCTGTGCACTTTACATGACATCTCCTTACGTCTTCTCACACATTCACACATACTCATACACATATCAATAATCCATGTGAGGTGTTTATCAGATTATCCATGTTATAGCTGAACTGAATGAATAATCTTGAAATAAATTGTTTTCCTGTTTCACAGCTAAGATAGGGTAAAGCCATGATTTAAGTTCATGTTTGCTCTACTATTTTTTCCCCTGTAACACATCATCTGTATAACAACATGAAAAGATTCTTGAACCTTTGTTACTTGCCTATGTTTGTTATCCTGTTCCTTTCTCAACATTTCTCTCTAGTAAATAATTAATAGTAAAACCACTACAACAAAAAATGGCCAATATTCTTCTCATTCTTGACAACAAAACACGAGCGAACAGAGGATCCTGTTCTGGGTCACTTCCTTCTGTGCCCACAGGGAACTTGCTTTAACACTTATCCACTCTCTCATTTGCTATCTCAATATATCTTTCATGGCACCACTCCCTTAGCCTCTAAATAGAGTCAAGGTTTTCCCATTCCAAGAAGAGTATCTTCCCTTAACTTCTACACTTTAGGGATTAGTTAGGATAGGCAACCTGCAAACAACTCCAAAATCTCCATGATTTTATACAGTAATGATTTACTTCCTGCTTATGTCAGGGTATATTGTAGGTTAATGTAGTCATTGTTCTTCTCTGAGTCCTTGTGTTGCTCTTTATTTGCCACAGTTAGGGGGAAAGAGGAAATGGAAGCTCCCCAGTGGACAGTTTTAGATCCAAGATTGTAAGTGATACACATCACTTAGGCTCACATTAGATTGGTCTGAAATAATTATTTTGTCCCATTTATGCAAGAAGGTTGGGCTATGTAGTCAAGTAGAGTGTCAAGGGGTAGAGGAGATGCCAGATATTATGATAAACCATCAGTCTCAGTCATGCTTATCTCTTCCTATTTGTTTCGTACTATCATTTTTGAGGGAAAGAAAAAAAATTACTAACCTCTGAATTGCGTGTTACATTTAACACAGCATTGATCCACTTCACCTCTCATTCTTCCTAGCATTTTACAGTCTTGAATTAGCTCCCCTGCCCTGATTCACTGCTCTCAAAGCACTGAAGACCAACTCCAACTATGTCAAAATCTAGCTTAACACAGATTAGATACTTAATTTTCCTTGTGTGAATAAATAAAATACATAACTTCAGTGGTGTTCAACTTCTTTCTTTGCACAAAAAGCTATTGCTTTCCTTTGATCTGTCAGATTTTGTTCTAGATACTGGGCAGTCACAGGCTGAGCCCTTCATAAGCAAATGCTGAGACAGAGTTTGACATACAGTGTTCCATTAGGGATTAACACTTTTGGAAGGGAGAAGCAAGAAGTAAGATTAGGCAGATGAAAAAGTCAACTTGTTTTAGAGACCTGACAGAGACTTAGGCTACTACATGGGAAGCTCTGGAGTGTGTGTGGCTCATCGGAGTTGTTGCAGGCATTGGTTCTGGGCTGCCATGGGAAGGGTATACCCTTGGGCAAAGTGGATCTCTGCAGCTGAACAAACCTTGTAGGAATTGGCAGCTGAGATAAGTTCTGTGAAGAGTGATCTGAGTGTCACAGCTCCCTGTCCACAAATGGGACTATGAAAATAAAGGTAATAAGGCTTTTGCCCCACGATCTAGTAAGAGACATGATTATACATGTTGCCCATTTCAAAATAACATAGTAAATGTGATGATAAAGATTTGCATAAGGTGCTTTGGGTATTCTGGAGGGGCATTTTGACATACTTGTGTGATAAAGTTATGGCAGTTCCCAAATGAGATTTACAGGTGAGTTTTCCTAGAACATGCTGTTCTGACATTTGAAACATGCCTAGGAGTCAACAGGGAAAGACGTGGGTAGAGGGTTTTCCAGACAGTGAATGCAGCCTGAACAACAGCATGGAGATTATTTTCTTCTCTGACTTCTTTGGCTACTCCTTTACTTACTGATAGAATAGTTTATTTTCCCTCTTGCTTCTTAAATACTGGATCTGCCTAATCATTTTACTTATGTTCTCTTTTGCATGAGTTCTATCATTTTTCCTAATGCCCTCGCTAACGCCCAATTCTAGCAGCCATTATCTGTAACATAGCCTTTCTCAGATGAGATGATTTGATAAATTGAATGACTCTTCTCCATTCTCCCAAGGATAGTACATGGCTAACATTTTCCATGCACAGGAGGAAACTCAGTTCATTATATACAATGGATACCTTAGGACAGACGGGTTTAATTGTTTTGGAAATCTGGTTGAGAAAGGCTGTTCTAAACTAAAGACCCCAAATTTCTGTCTCTTGCCTCAGCTTTCTAACTGGACTTTAGTGTTATTGAGCTGATTTCTAGCTGCTATACCACAGATTCTGCATGTCCTAAACTGTCCCCTCTTGCTGTGCTCACACTTGTGCCTAATTTTCATCTTTCTCTTTGAGTCAGTGGTACCACCATCCATCTAGCCATCAGAATCTTCAACATCCTTTAGTAGCCAGCATACCGGGGAACTGTCAGGGCCCTTAATATGTCCTTCCATTTTTTAATTTCGCTCCCAAATCCATGCTTTATAACTATGTAAATGTTATTCCCTTTTATGCAAATACATAACAGTACCCTCAACAACACACACACACACACACACACACACACACACACACACACACACTTCCACAGAGTTATTCTGCTCCCAAATCTTCCAATTTCAGTCTCTCCTTGCCAAAACCACCACTAACATTCTGCTAAGGAGAAGTCCCTAACATGTAATCTCCTGATCAAAAAGCTTGAGAGCTTCCTAAATTCCTTCACATCACAGTTTTCTCCTCAAAAGCCAGAGGCAAGATAGGGGCTGCTAACTTGTCAGCATGGCAATATTCTAGAAATCCCCTAAATAGAATAAAAGAATAGAAAACCCCAAAATAAGAAGGATGATTCTCAACAGTAAGTTCTGTCCTCAGTCACTCACTGCTCCTATTCACATGAGAAGTGTATCTAAACTGGAAACCATTTGTGTTTATGATTATCTTTGCACCTAAAGACTTAGTAGGTGTCCAACAAGTGTCTTATAAATATTTATTGATGAATACATAAGTGAATAAATGAGTAAACAAATACATAACATTAGGTACATACAGTTCCTCTTCTATATGTTCAAAGTTCTCTACCACTCTATTGTAACTGTCCCCTTTCTGCCCCACCCCCATGATACCATGGTTTATCATCTGCAACCCAAACAGCATGGCTGGTCACGCTCTGACATCTCCTTGTTCCAGGCATTTGTCAATACTATCCCTTCCCCTCTTGAAGTCTTGGTCTTACACTTTCTGGTTGTCAAAATCCAACCCATCGTATCATGTTATATTTTTCATGATGCTTTTTTTTTTTTCACTGATTTGTCACCAGATGTTAATTCTCTGTTCCTAGAAATAGTACAGCACAAAAATGTGTGCCCTTATCATATTCTCTCTGGTAATATGATTGTCACTACACAGGTAATGAGGCCCCATCTGCATATCTACCATGAGAATTCCAGCGTGAGTTCTCCGATGAGGTTGTCTGGGTTTCTCCCTGAGCCTTAGAGAAAAGATGCTGCTGTTCCTGCTGGTGATGATGATGAGAAAGAGTTCAGGTCCCTATTTTCAAGTATCCTTCAAGTCTGCTGGTTCTGCGCCTTACATATAATTTGGATTTTAGTTCATTTCTTATTACATAATGAAGTCCTATATTTAAAACATACATTCTACCTTTTGCCTAAGCTAAAGTGAACTGGATTTTCTGTCCTGTGAATAAGAAATGTTCTGCTTAATACACAGATTGGGGCAAAGTAGCTCCTTACTTTGGCTTTTGAAGAAGACTTGAACTACCTCCCCCACCCCGCCGCACCAGCCTCACTGCCTCTCTCCTTTCCTACTTCTCGCCCTCCCTCCCTTTTCCTCTTATTATTAGTCTCTGTTTCTCTCTCTCCCACCTTTCTCCCCTCCCTCTCTTCCTTCCTCTATTCCTGCTTTTAACATTTCTTGACTCTTCTCTGCAAGACTGAGCTTTTGAGCAAACACTCCCCACTATTAGGTCCTAGAACTATTCTATCCCAAGTTTCCTGTTAAGAGGGTGATGGAACCTGGAGGAGGAAGTATGACTCAGTAAAAGAACATTAGCTGACACAGGTCTGGGTTTGAATTCTAATTCTGTCACCTGCTATCTGTATGACCTGCTGAACTCACTCCCACCCTTTAAGTTCTAGTTTATTTGCTTATAGAAGGTTCATATGGTTCATATTCTACCCCCACCACAGTCATAGGGTGCACATGGGACTCAGATGAGGTATGCGGGACACCTAGGGTGTCATGTTTAAAGGGGTGCTCGCCCTTCAAGCCCTGGCAGTGAGCACCTCCTTGAGACCCTGGAGCCTTCCTTTTCTCATCTTAGTCCAGGACTTGAAAGCTTGTGAGCTGCTAGATGTAAAAGGATCAGAGAAGGAACTGGTCCACAGTACGTGTTGCATAAATATTCGGTATTGGTGTTGTGTTGTAATTATGATAACTGCCATTCTTCTTTTATTTAAATGATTACCACTGTCACCATTCTTATTATTTCACCACCACCAGCACCACTCTTACCAGGAACACACTGATGCTCATTTGGCTTTATGATAAAATTAATTATACGAGTTTTTTGTTTTGTTTTTGTTTTTGTTTTTGTTTTTGTTTTTGTTTTTTGCAAGGAGTTTCTTTCCCATGCTTCTTACCTTTTGAGCAGAACGGCAGCCAAACACTCGGGCAGACGTAGTGGAGCTTTAGAGGGGAAAGCACAGTTCCAGCCAAACAGGGAAGAGTTTAATTAGTGCCATGACGGATCGGAGCTGCTTGGTGCCAGGTGCCTTTGGGAAAGTTGTAACCCGGAAAGGAGGAAATCAGAAAATTGATCACTCCCAAAAGACAGAGTCAGGTGATGGTTAAGGTACACCAGGATTCAAGACCTAGCTTCTCCGCTTCCTGGCCGTGTGACCCTGAACTAGTCATTCTCTCTCTGAATCATTTGTTCATCTAGAATAATAAGCCCCAGGTCCATTGGCTATGTGACGATGACGTAAGACAAGGCTTGTGAATAATTTAGCATAACCATCATGGACTGAGTATCCATATAAAGGAGGATTTTTGTCTTTCCCATTCTTGATGTTATTGTTATTGGTATATTACTATGATGCAGCCACCCCTTGTCCCTGTACTTCCAACCCCAGTGTAAGATCACCCTCTCTAGGCTTGTGGGGCCTGGAAAACCATGAAACCCAAACTGGGTTTGGGAATGGGACATTGTTCCCTGCAAGGCGAGGCTACAGACCAGGGGGACCTCATGGTGATCTTCCACTATGCTTGACACAGGTGAGATGGATTTTATGATCTAAGTTCTTCCATCAATGGAGAGCCTAGTTGCTCTGATATTTCTTCTTCTAGCCTGTCCCACCCACATTCTTCTCTCTCTGTTTTCTGGATATCCTTTGGCTGTCTAGTGAAGTAACTGACGTCTTAATATCTTTCTGTAGCCTCCTTCCACCCTCTAATTCAGGTTGAAGATGCCTCCCATTGGCTTGCCACGATGACCACGTGTCTATTGCATTCCGGGGAAACCCTGAGTGATAGCTAGGATGGCTGTGTATTTTCAGATTCAAACTGGGTGGAAGGGAGGACTGCATGGGATGCTGGATGGTGCTGTCTCTAGCAAGAAGGACATATGGTCCCCCTGGCTGTTACATATTACCCCTTCCTTGGCCACTTTGGTGAATACTCATTCCAGTGTTTATAATGGGTCTATAATTAGATTTCTGTCTTGAAAGATGTCTTCTGTCTTAAAAGAAGCCGGTGTCATTAGAGAAGCAGTCATGGGTCTGTACCTAGTGAAAGATATCAAAAGTGGTCCCAGGAATACAATCTGAGCTTTCAGTCTGGAATACAGTCTTGATCCCTGAGAGTCACGGGGGTGGTTGGTCTAGAGCAAAGGCAATGCAACACTAGGCCTCTTGGCTGGAATTCCATGTATAGGAGGCTGTTCCTTCCCTCCCACATTGCTAAGGGAGCCCACACAGAGGAACAACTGGCCAGATGCAATCTACAAAACATGCCATGAAACATATTAACTCCCTCAGGCCAGTGGGACCCCACCTGGTAAATGAACAGGAAAGAGGCCCCCAGTGAATTCTGGAGGCTGAGCTCTGCCTCCCACGGGACCTGTTTTCTGCAAAGAATGAAGCCTAAGCCCACGATTCACACTGGAGTCTGACAAAACCTGGGAGGCTGTCTTAGGAGTCAGGGGCATTAACATAAGGGATTGGTCAGGACCTGGAGTCCCGGCCTGCCAGTTCGCCTCAAGAAGGGAGGAGAAGCCGGGATTTGTCAACAGCAAAAAGCTAGACTTAATCCAGCAGTTGCTGTTCCCAAGTGCTGTGCTGCATGCTTCGGAGCCTACACTTCGTCTCGTTTGCCCAGCAGCCATAAGGTGTGAACCCATTTTGTGGATCCAGCTTATGAGGCCAACGGATACCAAACTTTCTCAAAGGCACCCAGGTAGGGCGTGTGGAGCCCGGAAGAAAACCCAAGTGAGCCTGCCTTTGAAGCATTTGCCTGTGGCTGTGCTGGGAGTCAAGCAGATTCTCTGCCTGCAGACACAGCTTTCCTGCCACAGCCTGGGATCCTCAACATGAGGGACGGATCATGGACGTGTCACAGCCCCTCGTCTCGGAATCGCCACTTCTCAGGGCCCAGACAACATGGATGTTTGTTTTCTGGGGCGATCACACTGGTAGACAGGCCCTGCTGACTTCCCGGGTGAGAGGTGAGCCTCTGCATGCGACTGGAGCCCTGTCCTTGCTGTCGTGCAGGGGTGAGGGCAGGAAAAGGGGAGGACAAGGGAGGAGGTGTGCATAATTAATAGAATGACTTAACAGGTTCCAAACTTCTGATTCCAATTAACCTCTGGACTTAGTTCTCTCTCGATGAGCTGACCCTCAGCAGGACAGACCCCAGCCCCAGAATTGGGAAGAAGTGTGTTTCTAGCAACTTCCCTGGATCCCGATGAGGAAAGGACCAACTAGATTCATAAACAGGGCTGCCTTGCGGAAAAACAGGCCAGTGATTACAGGAAAAAGGCTCTGCCAGGGAAAGCTGATACGAGGCCCACAGCACGCCGGCTTCTGAGCACAGAACATCGGAGGGCAAACAGATAACTCAGACCGGCAAGCCCGAGACCTGACTCAGCAGCACCTGCGGATAACCACCTGTCCATATAGACCGTTCTCTCCCATTTCACTGCCGCATTGTCAACATTCCCCTTTCCATATCGCTTATTACCTCTCATTTACCGAGGCTGATGGGAAGTGAATGCTCCTCAGAGCGACTCCACTGGACCTTGTCTCCCCGCAAGGTGGATCAAGATACAGGATGCAGCCTCAGGATGGCCTGACGCAAACGCTTACCACCCCTCTTCCCACCTTGAGAATGATACTTATATTCTTTAGGCTCCAAGACTCCATTTCCTTATCTATCTAATAGGAATATTAACTGCACCTGCCTTCAAGGGAATAAAATTAAATAATGCACCTAAGAGTACCCAACATATGGCTGGTACGTAATTAACCTTCAATACAGTTTTGTTGTTATTATTACGACTTTTATCAAGAGTGTAGTTGCAAGTGGATTAGTTTGTTAGAGCTGCCGTAACAAAGTGCCGCAAAATTGGTTGCTTAAACAGAAGTTCTGGAGGCTAGAACTCCTAAATCAAGGTGTCCTCAGGCTTGCTTGCTTCTGAGGGCTGCAAGGAAGAATCCAGTACAGGCTTCCTTCACCCCCAGCTTCCACCGCTTTCCTGGCGATCACTGGCATTCCTCAGCCTGTAGATGGCGTACCAGTCTCTGCCTCCACTTCCACCTGGCCTTCCCCCAGGCTCGCGCTGTGTCTGTGTTCCTTCTTCTTAGAAGGACATCAGGGTTCTGAAGGGTGCAGGGTCTATCCTACCTATACAATACATCCTCATCTTCACTAATTATATCTTTCATGATCCTATTTCTGGATCACATTCTGAAGCCCTGGGAATTAGGACTTCAACATAGAATCTGAGGAGCAAGGGTGGATGAAGAGGGAAAAAGCCAGAAGCACAGGTTAGAACACATGCAGCTAGACCCAGTGGATAAATGCCAAGGTCATTTGTCCAATAGAAGGTACTCAAAATGATGTTGCAAAGTCAAGGCAGATTCGGATTATTGCAGCAACCCCAAGGCATTCCGGCATAGTGGGCTGAGTCTGGAAGAAAAGCGCAACCAGTGGGGACTTCTACCATTCTAGATGATGCGATCTGAGTTTTGCCCCAGCTAGTAAATAGAAATGCGTCAAAGATGCTCTGGCTTCAGGAGGAAAGCAGGGAGCTCTGAAGGGCTTTTTACCCACTCGGCTGACCCAGAACTCAAGGAGGGAGAAGCACTCATTCATTTCACTGCTTCTTCACAGTTGGTACGATATGTAAGATCTTGCAACTTTATGACGGACACACGTTAATTGATGCTCTCAATCTGAAAGCTAAATGTGTCATTTCAAAATTATAATTATTTCTTGTGTTTGGCTCTTCCCCTTCTTGAGGTTTTGTGTGTGCACACACTCACAGACATGAGAATCTCTCAAAGACTTTTCCATTACTTAATTTACTCTTCCCAATAACCTTTGTATAAGATTATACAATATTATAAGACACTAATAATAGAAATTAGTGTCACCATTTTATAAATTTGGAGACTGAGCTGCAGAGATGTTGTCTTTACATCATACAACTGTTAAGAAAAAGAAAGGAGGGGGAAGAGGAGGAGGAGGAGGAGGAGGAGGGGAACTAGGAAGAAGTGATATTTCATCACAGGTAGGACCCTGAACTTTTGGTCCACTAAGAATGTCTAAGCAAGGGGTGAGCACATGTGGCCCATGGGTCCAATCTGGTGCACTGTTTGTGTAGGTAAATATTTATTGCAACACAGCAATGTACATTCATTTGCGTGTTATCTTCGTCTGCTTTTAAAATGATGTTGGGATTGAGTAGTTACAACATAGACCACATGGCCCGCCAAAACAGAAATATCTACTATTGTGCCCTTCACCAAAATTGTTGACTGAACTGGACTTAAATCAGCTCACAATGTCTGTCTTTCAGACCCTATTCTGTGTGGGTACTCTGTGAGCTCTATTTGAGCATGCAAACTGGGTTTTCCCTGAAACATCCATATTTTTATCATGATAGTCCTTGAAATTAAAATACCCCATTGGAAGGGCACCTGGCTGGCTCAGTGGTTGAGTGTCTGCCTTCAGCTCAGGTCGTGATCCCAGGGTCCTGGGATCCAGTCATGTGTCGGGCTCCCTGCTCAGTGCGGAGCCTACTTCTCCCTCTCCTGCTTGCCCTGCTTGTGCGCGCTCTCTCTCTCTCAAATAAATAAATAAAGTCTTAAAATAAAAATAAAATAAAAATAAAATACCCTGTTGGTAAAATGGTGTACCAAGATGCAGCTAGTAATGTAGAAAAATGCCACCCAGTGTGTAGACATCACTGTCCAGCTGCCTCTTTAGTCCAGTGAACTAACCATAGGGATCCAACCACACTGTAGTAGAAATGACTATTCCCATAACTGACACCTTTGCGCATCTTCCACCATCAATAACTCCCATCTCAATGTCTTCTAAAGATTACATAAATTATC
Organism: Spilogale gracilis; assembly: GCA_004023965.1. Classification (NCBI taxonomy): domain Eukaryota; kingdom Metazoa; phylum Chordata; class Mammalia; order Carnivora; family Mephitidae; genus Spilogale; species Spilogale gracilis. The sequence goes on along the minus strand of PITA01013804.1, from coordinate 9,216 downwards.
ACCTATATGCAAATATGATTGTGACTTAATTACTAGGGCTGATTGGTGATTAATTTTTTGATTATGATCAATCACTTCTCGTGAATCATATTAAAACAGGGTAATCGTCAGGATGCTAATAGTGCAGTTTTCCTTCAAGCTTTGTAATGACCCCCAAACCAATCAGAATAAGTTCTTTGCTGATATCTTTATTTTGGAAAAAAAATGACTTAAAGGCAGTTCATGGGGGGGAGTCAGTAAAACTATGAAAAGTGCTTAATATTACTCATAAATAAATGCAGTAGAAAGGGAGTAATGATTTCAACCCATCGAAGTGACATTTAAACATTAACAGTAATGCTCAAGTATGGAAGCAGATTTCAAGGAGTAGACCTTCTAAACATCAATGAAATAGTTTTCTAGAGAACGTATCAAATTTGTCCAGATTCAAAATACACTTACTCTTTGACCTAACTGTACACATCTGGGAATTTTTCCTAGAAAAAAATTTTTTTAAGATTTTATTTATTTATTTGACAGAGAGAGAGATCACAAGTAGGCAGAGAGAGGGGGGAAGCAGGCTCCTCGCTGAGCAGAGAGCCCGATGTGGGCCTCGATCCCAGGACCCTGAGATCATGACCTGAGCCGAAGGCAGAGGCTTTAACCCACTGAGCCACCCAGGCACTCTTCTTACAGAATTTTTATAAAGTTTATAATCATCTATCTACCTATCCATCCATCTATAATGCATAAACATAACACAAGTCTTTATATTTTAACTCTACTTATGATACTGAAGAAACTTGGATACAGACATGGATGTGAATTTGTTCAACAAAGTATGATGTATATATGACAAAGTCCTCAGTGGCAGTTTAAATAATGCGTCATTTAAATATATACACGTGAAAAGCTGTCCAAGGTCTGCTAAGTGAAGAAGTGAGGTACAGAATGGTGTGTGGAGTCAAACTTTATTTTGCATCAGAATCACCTACAGGTTTTGGGCGCCTGGGTGGCTCAGTGGGTTAAAGCCTCTGCCTTCGGCTCAGGTCATGATCTCAGGGTCCTGGGATCCAGGCCTGCATCAGGCTCTCTGCTCAGTGGGGAACCTGCTTCTCTCTCTCTCCCTATCTCTCTGCCTACTTGTGATCTCTCTCTCTGTCAAAGAAATAAATAAAATCTCTAAAAAAAAGAAAAAGAAAGAAAAGAGAAACCTGAATGTTTAATAAAAAAAAGAATCACCTACAGGCTTTGCTAAAGCACAGATTGCTACATGCACTTTGGAATTTCTGATTCAATAGGTCTGGGTCAAAACCTGAAATTTTGCATTTCCCACATGTTCCCAGGTAATGCCACTGATGTTGCTGGGCCTGCGACCACACTTTGAAATCTAATAATTAAATTAATTAAAAATATAATTGTATGTCTACTTATACATGAATAGGTACATTCTGGGAGAAATAATATTATTGATTTGGAGACATAGGACTGAGGAATGGAGAGAGTCTAAATTTTACTTTATAATATTTATACTATGTGAGTTTACACTACTAACATTTATATATAAACATATTAGCAATACATATTGCTTTTATCTTATTTATTTTTTAAAAGAATTTATTTATTTGACAGAGAGAAACACAGCCAGAGAGGGAACACAAGCAGGGGGAGTGAGAGAGAGAAGCAGGCTTCCCGCCGAGCAGGGAGCCCGAGGTGGGACTCGATCTCGGGTCTCTGGGATCATGACCTGAGCCGAAGGCAGTCGTTTAACCAACTGAGCCACCCAGGCGCCCATACATATTGCTTTTAAAAATAACCTGCTGCTCACTTGATTCCTTCCCATCTCCCTTTTCATGCTAAATATATGTTTCTTAAAGAACTTATAAACAATGAATCTTGGAACACTGAAAAAATAAAATAAAATTGAAAGAAAGAAAGAAGAAAGAAAGAACTTATAATTCCACATATTTTCTTCTTGACTGAGAATAGAGACTACATTGCTGATATGGACTGTATTTGTTACCTATTGCTGTGTAACAAACTACTCCAAGCTTAGTTTAGCAATAAAGATTGATTATCGCGCACTGTTTCCAAGGTTTAGAAGTCCAGAAGCAACTTAGCTGGGTGACTCTGTCTCCCCTAAGGTCTCAGGGATGCAGTCAGCTGGGATTACTGTCTTCCCAGGCTTTGAAGGAGGGCTGGAGAATCCAGTTCCAAGTTTACTTATGTGGTTGCTCAATAGGCAGGCTATTTTCATTCCTCGCCGAGTAAGGCAAGCAATTTTTAATTATGACCTGAGCTCCCAAACACCTTCAGATTGGTCAGATGGTGGCTTGTCACTAAGATCAAAGTATTTCTTTTTAATACAAGTCTATTTTTTTCATTAAAAATCAATCAGTTATCATGCCAATAGATAAGGAAGGGAAAGACTGCAGGATGGAGAAGAGGAAGAAAAAGAAGAGAGGAAGGGAGAGAGGAAGAGAGGAAAAGAAGGAATAAGGAATGAGAGCAAGGAATACAGAGGGAGGCAGGGCCCCAGTATTTGAGGCTAGGACTCTCACCACATTTCAGATATTTGCATAAGCAGGTGATACGTTAATGTTTAACTCTGGATTAGAATGCATCCTTTGACTTGCCATATTCATCAGGCCCTTGTTAAGTGCTAGGCTTTGCCTGGGCAGCTAGTGATGCAGAGCTGTAAAAGACAAGGGCTGTGCCCCAAAAAACTCACAGGGAAGACCTACCTACAGACAAAAAGAAAAACAAACAGAAAAACAGCTAGTGCTTACTTAGTACTAGTATGTTTTGCTATGTATTATTCCTACATGATTTCATTTACTTCTTACAATAACGAATACTAATAACGAGTACTTTTATGCCATTTTATAGAGAAAAAAATTGACACACACTTAGGTTAAGACTTGAGTTAAACCCAGGAATGTGTGGCCTCAGAGCCTGAGCTCTTTATCCCATTAGCCTGAAACTCAGACACTCGTGATGTAGCTTTGAGGTAAGTCCTTAAGTCTTTTGAGATAAGTCCCTACTCTGATAGAAATAAGGAGAAATATGGGAACACAGAAGAGACTGGTTCCAAGCTAAAGGCATTAAAGAGGGACCTGGGATGGGTCCCAAAGGGTGACATGAGGCTCACCATGGAGAAAAGAAGGTGATAGATGTCTTGGCCAGCAGAAAAAAATATTGCAGAGAGAACCACCGAAAGTCAGCTCTATAGACATGGAATTCTGGTTGGTGCCTACTATACAAAGGAAAGCAAAGGAGGTGACCTGGAGGAGAGATTTGGGACAAGGCATGAAAGACTTTATGTACCAAGTAAATGATTTGAACTTAGTGTCATAGGAGATGGAAACCAATAAGTTCTTTAAGCAGAATGAGTTATTAGGATTGATCTCTTAGAAGGCTCCCTCTGGACCAGAGTTGGGGAGTGATCACAGGAAGGGAAATTACTGGCAACAGGGCACAAGCTGGGGGTAATGCCGGCCGTGAAAGTCAAAGTGATGAGAGGGATTTATCATACATAAAAATAATAACAGAAATAACACCAGAGAATAATACAGAACACACACTGTGTTAAGTTGAATCTGTTCCACATATGATCTGATGTTTTATCCTGAGAATAAGATAGGCACCAATTTTACCAGAATTTTGCAGAACAAGGAAACTGAGACACAAAGATTCATTCACTTGCTTGTCTAAAGAGCCCTCATGAACTCTAAAGCCATGAATCCACAGAAGCGTTTAGATCCAGAGGCTGTACCTTAACCACTATGTTGCAGACATGTATCATTTCATTTTGCTTTGAACAAAGATGTCCTTGGAGAAAGGGGTAGGAGTGGGGCTCTTTGTTGGGATGGCTGACAGTCTTAAGAACCAGGGGGGTCTCTAGTTCCATCACATAGTTTTAGAGTAAAAGATGATGATGCTGTTCAGAAGTGACAGTCAGTATGGTCTGTTCTTAGAAGAGAGTTGTCTTTCCTCCCCCTCCTACACCCACAGTGAAGATGCATTTTCTCTGAACCATTAGCCCTTTCTGGCTGGGTTGCCCTGGTGACCAATGGCATTTGCAAGGCAGCTGGCTAAGGTCATGGGTCAGGCTCTTGCTATAGAAAACACACCCCAGGTCTTTGTCTCCTCAATAACCAAGCTGCTCTTACCGACTGAGAGAGCTAATTGGCCCCGTCCCTTTGAAATGAGGACCCAGCATAGCTGGAAGTTAATAAAATTCGTCTAGGAAAGCACTGGATTATATCACAATCACCAGGGAAGACTTGGGGACCTGGATTCCTGAGTCCCAGCCCAGACCTCCTGAATCAGGATCTCTTTAAGGGAATCCCAGGGATCTGCATTTTTTTCCTTAAGTTTTCCAGGTTATTCATATGCGCAGCTAGGTCTGGGTCCCAATGAAAACAGCCTCCTCTCCTGTCACTTGGAGGATCATCAGGTGGAATGGAGACTCCAGGTGCTGAGCTGGGGGAAAAAATGGAAGGAGAATTGGTGTACATCATGTCTTCATGTCTTGGGCTTGTGACTCTGGGATGCTTATGACTGGTGGAACAGACGGCAAGAAGTGGGGGTGGGGGCACAAGCATGAAGAGGTGACTTAATATTTCTGCTTCAGTAGGAAGGAAGGAACTACCACTTCCCCCAAGACCCCAATAGGAAGCGATGAGAGTATAGTCATGTTTTCACGTGCAGAAGAGACAAACAAGTTGTTGGGTGTGAGTGCCATCCTCTACTAGGGATTATTCAGCTTCCTGAGCTGCAAGAGGTTATCTCTGGGGGAAACTGGCAACAGAGTCTGGCATTGACTTAGAGTCTTTACCCACATTCCTTTGCCGGGCAGCAAAGGGGAAATTCAGGTCTCCAGACCTCCGTCCCCTTGGAGACTTTAGATTCCCTTAACATCTTCAGATATTGAAAGTCCTATTCCTGTAAGTGCCACTTCCTGAGCTTGACTTCATGTAGGGACTGCGAGGCTGGTCCCATTCTAGCTACTCTTTCAATCAAGTCTATCAAGAGCCATCCAGCATCTCTTCCAGACTTTTCTGTGTGTGTTACTAGTACCTTTTTCTGTAAGCATCGGACTGGGAACCTAACACCTACTCCCAAGGTAAGTTGCTTCCCCTGGAATCCAGACAGATTACGGTGGCTGTGAGCACCTTGACGTAGCAGAAATAATTCAGAGCCAAGATTCAGGCCTAGACTCTGAGAAACCAGCAGCTTTCGCTTCCTGTCTTCAGAAATGCTTGTTCCTAGATCCCTGAACAATCATATAAGGAGTCCGAGACCTTGCTGGAGAGACCACTGGAGAGTCCCTGGGAAAACACGGAGAGGAAGCCCAGGGGAGTCTGGTAGTCTGCCAAGAGAACCCATCTTCCACCAGACGTGTGAGGGAAGTGGATCTTCAGAACAAGCTCCTCACTGGCTGAACACCACCTCGAGATGCCAGGCAGTGCCCCGAAGAACAGAATTGTCCCCGTGGAGCCTTGCTTGAATTCCTGAGCCCTGACGAAATCAGGAGCTATAGTAAGATTGGTTTTGTTCCAAGTCACTAAATTTAGGGTTACTTTGCTAGGTAGCAACAGGTAGTTGGACTAGAATCCCAGAGTCTGAGTGAAGCCCTCCAGAAATGGAAGATGGTTAATATTCCACGGGACATCTACTTCAAGAGCTGCAATATTGGCCATACTCCACCAGACAGAGAAAGTTAACACCTTCTGGGAGCTAAGAGCCCATCTGCTCCCATTTTATCAAAATAACCTATACATACAAGAGACTACATGGATCAGTTTATTCCTAGGACTGCCCCTTCAGCACAGGCTTGCCTTCTCATCATTCCCCTAGCAGGGGATGGGCCTTTAAGAAGAAGCTATCAAACACTCCACTTAACAGAGCTATCCCTATTTCAAAGGTTTCTGTGGGGGTCAAAATAAAGGAAAGTCCCTGGGACTCCCAGAGGAGGGACAACTTGGGAAAATATAATGCAGTGACCTCTATTATGATGACTCAGCTGACCTGATCCTGCCCTCAGGAGTGGACTGGGCCTGGAGAAGGAGACAAACCCCTGAAACCCACAGCTGCAGATAGAGTTTACCCATCAGAACTGTTACTGAATATAGTTTCCTGCACCAATAGTCCCAGGGAGAGAGTGCTAGCGATTCTTTAGCAAAAACACACCCTCCATCTCTGTCTCCCTCAGTGTTCTGAACTCATCTTGTTACATGAAAGCAGGAACACCTTGATCCCCCAAAACCTCAGTCCCGGAGACAAAGGCAACATCCTCCTCCCCTCCCCCCATCCAAGTCGTTCTGTCCAGGGAAAACCAGATCTGTACACGCAAAGAGGAAGTGCCAAGGCAAGGGCCCTGCTAAGATTACGGGCTGTTAATAAGGAAAGACAGAGCCAGGAGGTCTGATGTACAGCTCGACAAGCAGAGGTTAAGGGGAGAGCTGGGGCAGGCTCATTTGCAAACTTGGTCCTGTTTCATTAAGTGAGAGCAGAGACAGCCTGTCTCAGTCCAGCAGAGAAGGACCTCATTATCCACGTAGGGAGCAAGAGATAAGAATCTTTTAATAATTGTTGGGAATTTTTTTATTATGATGTGGAATGCCAATTTAGGCCTCTTCTCACAGACGGGATACAAACAGCGTCCCTGGGAGTTAAAGCTGCTCCCCCCTGGCTGTGGTCATTAAGGACAAAGAGGAGGGAGACGGATGTTTGCTCGAAGAAAGGCCGCTGCTCAGGGGGCTCCCGTGGCTGCCAGGGACCAGCAGCTTCTGGAGTGGTTGTCCTAACTCCAGAACCTTCCCAGAGTCCTCAGAGGTCTGTCAGCCTGCGCCCTGTCACCCAGCCTTCAGTTGGCTCCGCATCTCCTTAAGATATCCCAAGTATCTGTGAGGGGTTGGGTTATTTTTCTGTTCACTTTAAAAAAACAAAACAAAAAAAGTAAAAACAATAAAAAACAAAACAAAACCATAAACTTCCGGAATAAGGATTTGCACAGAACTTTGTATCATTACTGGAGAGACAACAAATATTTCCTGTACCAAAGCAGCAGTTAAGCACAGAAGGATAATGAAAGCCAGACAGTGTAATTTTGTTTTTCCTAGTCACCCTTGCCTATCAAAGATTGGGCTCTTTGAAGGGGAGCTGAGGAAGGAGTTCGCTGTTACAGACACCCTAGAAATAGACGGATGCATTGCCCTTGGCATACGCTAGGGACTGAAAGAGAGTTGAAGAGGGAATGACTTTTTTTTTTCCTCTTGATGTGATTTTACCTCATGATTTGTGGAACAATCCAGATTTATGACGCTCCAGTGGGGACTTCTTGTCAGGAGGCTGTTCAGACCCCAGTGGAGAACTGCTCGTCCTGAGGCAGCATTTGCTTAAGTGGCTTCAGTGTGCCCTCAAAGGCGGAGGACATGGGAGATAGGGGCCTAACGAGGCCTGCGAGACACTGATCCTCTGGCCCTGGGCTGTGCCAGGGGCTCCCCTTTGATCCCCCACAGCTGGGCTTTTAATCCCACACCCCCGAGGATTCCCACAAGTGGGTCCTTAATTCTTTCCACCAGCCTCTGTTACCCTCCACCCCCCACCCTTGCTCCACAGCTCCCTTCCGTTTCCTCTCCCTCTTTCCCGACATCATGCCTCGCGGGGCAGATGATAAATGACAGTGATGGTGGGTTTTAAGTCCGAGGTGTCAGGAGCAATGAAGCGTCTCTGAGTCAGACAGGCCTCGCCGTTTCCATCTTCACAGGCAAGGGCACCGTGCCCGGGGCTGGAGGCTCCAGAAGCTGTCTGAGCTTAGCTCAACGCCTGCTCCTTGGCTGGGTTTCCAAGAGGCCCGAGGAAGTAAGGGGTGTTGCTCATTCCCTGGGGGGATCTGTGCTGACAGCTCTCAGCTTCGGAGGGTCCGTGGTGCCCAGGCCAACAGCAGCGCCCAGGTAGGTGTGGCCGAGCGAGCTGCTCCTACACCTGGCTCGCCTTCTCTCTGCAGCCCTTCTGACGTCACTCCAGAGCAGGAATTTACCACTGTTAATGATAAGTACCCAATGGTTGCAACTAGGGGAGACTGGGGGGTAATGGAGGGTGATGTTGAGAGCAGGAGGCCCCTGGCTTTGACTAACAGACACCTTTGCCACTTCCTAGCGGTTTGGAAGAGTTGCCTAATGCGTCCGAGCCCCAGTCTGTGTGTAGAACTGGGATAATCATGGGACCTGTCTGTGTTGAGAGTGAAATAGACAAAGAGCAAAGTCTGGCTATGACCTAAGTGTGCAGAGAAGGAGGGAGCTCTGCGATGGCTTTGGTGATGTGTAAGGGATGTGAGCCGAATTCCACTTTCACCATCTCTCAGTTAACCTAGTCAATGGGAGTCACCGTACCTCCCTAGGAGGCTGGCAGAGTTGAGGTAGTAGCTTGACATCACCCATAGAGGGAACGGGAAACAAGTCCCACTCACCGCAAAGAAAGCAGAGGGAGGGAATGTAGATGCAGAATCGAAGTGCTCAGATCTGGTTTCCCAGACCCCTGCTGTTGGTCTCCTAGCTTTGTATTCCTGACCTTGACTTCTCTCCAGCACAGGCTTGCTCTAACCTGGTTTGTCTCCACCTGTGCACAAACTGGGTGGCCACACTTTCAAAACTAAGCAGCTGTTTCTGCAGTCTGGAATGTGCCTCTTTCTCCTTTCCACCAACCTGCATTGTATGCTTCCTGAAGTCACTTCCTCCAGCAGACTTCCCCGACTGCCTCTGAACCATACAGAGCCATACAAAGAGAAGAGATCAGTATTTTTATATGAAGCACCTTGCGTCTCTCACTGAGTTTGGAAAAAAGGTGGCTCTGGGGCACCTGGCTGGCTCAATCAGAAAAACATGTGATTCTTGATCTCGAGATCTTGAGTTTGAGCCCCACATTGGGTGTAAAGATTACTTAAATAAATAAAACTTGGAAGGAAGGAAGGAAGGAAGGAAGGAAGGAAGGAAGGAAGGAAGGAAGGAAGGAAGGAAGGAAGGAAGGAAGGAAGGGAGGGAGGAAGGAAGGAAGGCTTCCGTACCACAAGGAAGGAAGAAGGAAAGAGAGAGAGGTGGCTCTGGCTCTGGAGCTGCCATGCTAGTGTCCTGTTCGTGGCAGGCCTGAAGCAGGAGCCCTGCTTATGGTGGGTTGGCTTCAGAGGTGGCATCTATATTGTTCTGTGTCTCTGGTAACCTGGAGCCCAGGAGG
>PITA01013803.1:0-56021 GCA_004023965.1 Spilogale gracilis | reverse complement strand
TGGTTGGGGGTGAGGCAAGTGCCTTGCATGCAAAATATAAGAGGTGCCAGAACACTCTGGAATGAAGGTAAATCATATTGTAATGCATCTTTTTAAATCAGAATTAATGCAAAAACACTCATGATGAACAAAATATCAAAATTCTTGTTCATCCAATGACTGAATGCTAGTCCTGGCCCTGCTTGGTCCATGGTCGATGTTCACTCAATCCCAGTGTCTATTGTTTCTCCTCTTCTGCTCCTTGCCTTGTGTTCTTCCTGTTCTACGGAGGGCTGAGCTGTCTGACCCCATGGCCATGTGTCTCCTAAGCCCTTGAACTGTGGCTAATTGGAACTGAGACGTGTTGTGAGGGTAAAAGACACACCAGATTTCAAAAACAGCACCAAAAAAGGAAGGTAAAATCTTTCCTTGTTTTATATTGATTACCTGCTTTTAAATGATATACTTTAAATACAATGAGTAAAATAAAAATATATTATTCATATTAATTGCACCAGTTTCTTTTTGCTTTGTTTCCAAATTTAAGACTGGACAAGTCTTAAATTATGTATGAGGCTCACGTCATATTTCTATTGGACAGAGATAATCAATGAGAGTTTGTAATTCTGACAAAGGTACAAAGGCTAGCCGCACCCCCCTCCTGCCAGGCCTTTCCTGACTGCAGCCACACTCCTGAACACCTACAGAGGGGGCTGCTGGTACTATGCCCTTGGCTTGAAACTGCTTAGTGACATCGTCTAGATTGTGAAGGGATTTATCCTGACGCCTCAGGTGGATTAATGAACCTTCTTAAATTCCTAAAATTTAAAATAAAAATAGACAATAAGCAAATAACAAACATATATACAGAGATGCATCAAAATAGGTGTCTTTGCTCTTTAAGATAAAGTACCAAGATATGCTCAATAAATAAATATCTGACCCTGCATGGCTCCTCCAAGGGTTTAATCACACAATTGCATGTGATTTCATTCAGCTCTTATGACAAGGCGGTGGTCCAGATGGAGGTAAGCGGTTTTGTCCCACTGTTACATATGGGGAAACAGGGCACAGATGGGCATTAGAAGAGTCAGACCTTGGGGCGCCTGGGTGGCTCAGTTGCTAAGCCTTCAGCTCAGGTCATGATCCCAGAGTCCTGGGACTGAGCCCCACATCAGGCTCCCTACTCAGCAGGAGGCTTGCTCTTCCTTCTCTCACTCCCCCTACTTGTGTTCCCTCTCTTGCTGTGTCCCTCTCTGTCAAATAAATAAATAAAATCTTTAAAAAAAGACGGGGGGCGCCTGGCTGGCCCAGTTGGTTAAGTGTCTGCCTTCGGCTCAGGTCATGATCCCGGAGACCGGGGATTGAGTCCCACATCGGGCTCCCTGGTCGGCAGGAAGCCTGCTTCTCCCTCTCTCACTCCCCCTGCTTGTGTTCCCTCTCTGGATGTGTTTCTCTCTGTCAAATAAATAAAATCTTTTAAAAAAAAAAAAAAAAGAGGAGTCAGACCTTGAACCCAAGTAAGTCTTCTAAATCACACATGGTGCTCTTCCCACCGCATCATATGTCCTCCCTTAACAGGTGCTTAATAAATATCTGCAGGCTGAAACTCATGAATGCCTCTAACAAATGCCGATTAGGAGAAATTACACACACTTCCCGTTATGAGGAATGAGTGCAGAACATGACAGAGGCTGTATGTAATGTCCGATGCTCGTGGAGTCAGCAGTTAGCTGCAGACTGGCTGGCCGACACCCATTCACTTCCTTCTCTTCCGCTCTGAGCCCTGTTCTCCTTTCTCTCTTGCACTGGGCAGTGGTGAGGGACCCAAGTTCGACCAGTTCCATTCCCTCGGCCTCTGATTCTGAGCACAGAGCCTCAAGATGGAAAACCCAGTGGCCCAGAGCCTCCTTCAGGGAAGGTGAGGGGGACAACCTTCTCTAGGGGTAGTTCTTTGTATTTTGTGGCCCGGACTCCACGGTGGCCTCACTGACCACTAAGGAACTAGAAATAGAAAAAGTAACCCCACAGTGAACACCAACTTGCACCCAGAGAAAACCCGGCCAAGGAGCCAACCCTCCTCAGGGCAGAACCCCAAGGATGAACTCTGCCAAATTTTCGGACTAATGATGAAAACAGATAATCTTGCAAAAGCTTTCAGCATTTTTTTCACTGAACCCAGATGTCACAAAGTTAGTGGCTGGAATAATTACAAGCCTGGAGCCTGCTTCATTGATGTTTGTTTGTATTGACTGCCTCTTAAGATGGCTTTTTAAATGTTTTCTTTATTGTTTACCCTGCAAGAACCTAACATTTTAAAGGGAAATTGAATGTGGAGATTCCATTCTCTTTAAACCTTCGGTAACTTGACTTGGTTTCTCAATAAATCTCAAAAGGTCAAAGCCAGAGGTTCCCAAACCACAGAGATATGTAATTCCCTTTGGCAGGCACGAAGGGACCATGTCAGGTCACTCAGAGCTGACCACATGACTTCCGCAGCCATCAGCCACCCTAAGGCATGACTGACATGGCCTGTGTTCTAACTGAGGGAAGACAGAGCCATTGGCTTCAGAAGGGGCCTTGTGCTCTCAAAACAGCAACAGATGGAGGAAACCCAGAATATTTCCCCTCCCAAGGCTCTTATCATCTGGCAACTTCCAGGAGGACACTGTGGAAGGAGAGGAATTTTTTTTTTTTTGAGGAATTTTAATAATAATACCAACTAGTCTGGTTACCAAATCTCCCCCACAGCTCCTCAACAATAGTCAACCAGAAGCAGAGTGGTCTCCTGGGGAACAGCAGACTGAGAGCAAGAAGTAAGAGATTCCTGCTCTACAAAACCAAGAACACTAAAGAAACTTCCAGAAATAGAAACAAGAGTTGAAAAAAAAAAAAAGGCAAAGCAAATCTTATGCCTAGACAATTAACTAAGGAACTGTACTTGAAGTGCCAGGTACTTAGTAGTTGCAATAAATCTTACTGATGTTCAAGGGCCCGGGATATCACAGGCTTAGACTGTCAGGAGCCTCCCGGGTCTCATAAGCTGATGGAATCACCGTGGGGAAGATGGCAGTCTGAGCAAGGCTCCTGCCTCACGGGAAACTCACTGACTTCCGTAAGTCTCAGTGAGAGGTAGCGGTAGAGCACAGCTCCTGCCACCAGCAAATAACCCCACGAGGCCTGACGTGGTCACAGCAAGGAAAGGGTGGTCTGAGCCTCGCTCCTGCTGATGGGGTGAAACTGGCATCTCCTCTTTCTACTGATTGGTCTTTATCCTAAAAGCAAAGCACATTACTCTTGACAGGGCCTCCAGAACCTCCAGGCCAAACCCAGACTCCCTTACAGTCTCTAAGAGTGTACTTCTTATACTTTCCCTTTACATTTCCTGCAGCTCTGTGGAGGAGATTGTCAAGGCTCTTGAATGGTTAAATAAAGGGCTTAATATAAGAAATAAAGCTATACTAACAAGAACATTGCCACGCACACAAAGGATCCATAAATAAAGAGTTCTGCACCCAGTCGTAGAAAAGTGGGTTGAGCAAGTGCTTTTACCTTTGCAAAATAAGTTCTCTTTCTCTTTGATCCCAGACAGATTAACTTCTGGCCATTATATTTATGATGTAGATTAAACTTTGTATATAGCTCATCTAAGCCTTTTAATTACTTTCTTATCTGTAAGGCCTGCTTAAAAAATACCATATGATTAATCTACCCTTTATCATCTAGGTTCCAAATGTAAGAAATCATAAATAACTTTACTAATTTACATGTCCTGGTCGAGGGAGTTAATGTAACTTATAGCTATGAACACCTGCATAAATATGTTTCACTAACCAAAGCACGGTTTCATTAATCAAAATGCTGTGTAAGCAAAAATCATTCCCTATAAAAATTTTTTTTCTTTATGATGATCTGTAATTGTTGCCTATCAATAAAGACACTGAAGGCCGGCAAGTCAGAGATGCCTGGCAGGCAATCGAAAAGAATCTTCGGGGTTCTCTCATTCGGGGACACCATCCTTCCTTCAGGGACCCCTGGTTCAGCTGGAGTTGGCCTCTGGCATTAGAATATGTCTTACTGTTTTTTCTAAAGATTTTATTTATTTCTTTATTTGACAGAAAGAGAGAGAACACAAGAAGAGGGGAGCGGCAGAGGGAGAAGCAATCTCCCCACTGAGCAGGGAGCCCAATGTGGAGCTCGATCCTAGGACCCTGGGCTCATGACTTGAGCCAAAGATAGACTCTTAACAGACAGAGCCACGCAGGCACCACTGGCTTACTGTTTTCTAATCATAATGATGGCCCTAGGCATTAATCAAAAGTCAAGTTATACATCATAAACTACTTAATCAGGCAGGAAAATACAAGACTGATTTCAGAGATATTTCATTTAAAATTATGTTTAGTTATAACAAAGTTCTTACTTTTTAAAACAAAAAAGTTTCTAAACTCCTGAATGACTAAACAAAATCTCACCATCACAGAAGGCAAACAATAGCCCGAGATAAGGAAACCAAAAGGAAAAACTTTAATTAGCTGGAAAGTGAACATCCATGCAATATCTAATTCCTCAGACATGTAGGATAAATTAGCTACATGTAGGACTGTCATATAATCCTGATCTTTCAGCCATTAGGTTCTCCACTCGTCCACTGCACTGTGCTGAGAATTACTGTCAGAAGTCATGGGTACACTAGGTGGACCATAGGTAGAGAGTTGATTGGCAGGCTGTGCCTTCGACCCTGGCTTCCCCAGTTAACTAGCTCTGTGACCCAGAAGTTACTTCATGATTCTGTGCCTCTGTTTCCTCATCTGTAAAATGGAGATAATAACATGCCTTCCTTGGACAGCTGTTGTGAGCATTAAATCCACATAAGCTTGTAATCCAGTTAGAATACCACAGGGCACATACTGAGTGTTTAGGGAGTATTAATTACCAATACTATGTGCAAGGAGGCTTGTGCAAAGCTCTCGACATGGAGAGATGCAAAGATTTTGTTCCTATTTGCAAGAATTCCACAGCACATCATGGGAGGATTGCCATTCCAACACCATTTCACATGTGGAAAGTGCTCCGAAGCTGACTCAAGGTGCTAGGCAGACACCCAGAGGAGGGAAGGACAGCCACTGGAATGGGAGTCCTGAGGTCAGCATTGCTGCAGGAGTAGGTTCAGGAAGGGGGGAGTGTCTCCCAGGTGGGAGAGGGGAGGGGCTTCCAAATCGAGGCAGAGAGAAGGTGAGAGTAGGCAGCATAGCATGAATGGAGGATGTGTTTCCTACATGGAGCTGGAAGAAAACTGTGGTCCCAGGGAGGAGGACACACTGCAGAAGAGCTTTAGGAAGGCAGCCTACAGCTCCAGGCCAGCTGGGCTGAACAGAGGAGAAGTGAAGTCACAGGGGGACAGGACTGCCAAGGAAGAAAGGGTAGAGGCAGGGAAGCAGCCCAAAGGGAGGGCGGGGTGCTGTGGGGGTTCAGAACCAACTGCCTCCAGATGTGCCACTTGGGCATATCGATTATTTTGCACTGAAAACAACCAAGGCCCAATCCACTCAGGAAGAAACTCTGACCTCCCGCTAACTGCTTAAACGAATTTAGATAGAGAACCTACTCCAGAATAGAGGTATCACCAAAAATTCACATTAGAATATGATCTAGGCATGATAGACAGGGAGAAGTCTAGCAAGGCCTGTTTGAACAGAGTCCTTTATATCTCGTTGTTTCTGACTGACCTTGTAAACATTCAACCAAACATGTACTCTTCATCTTTCTTCAAATTGCTCTCCTTCCTTTTGAAGTCCCAGACTCCCATCCCCTTCTTAGTTCAGGATGACATATATACCTCACTTTGCCTGTCTTTAGAATCTCATGCTTACATGGATTTCTCATAGGTATATGATTAAATTTTATTTTCTCCTGTTAATCTTTGTCACATGTCAATTTAATTCTTAGATCAGCTAGAAGAACCTTGAAGGGTAGAAAAATAGTTTCCATCCCCAACAATGCTGAGTAGCACCTGTATTTAACTTTCTATTACTATTGTCCTGTCAACCAAGTGAAAGACTGAAAAATATAGAGTTCAAAGCAGAATCCTGAGAAAAAGCTGGGGTTGGGGGGCAATCAGCAGGGAGAACACCACCTGCATTTCTTGGGGCTGTGCAAGAAACAGCTTCACTCCTGAAGATGGAAACGGTCCCCCGTCCTTGAAATGCTACCATGACTTGTCTCCTGCAGGTTAAGTCAACCAGGACTGCTATGTGCGTTTAAAACCCACATGTACCTGGCCACCCCTTTTGTACAAGGTAAGAAAGAGGAGTGGAAGATGGAGGGATCATTCTCTATTTTTCTTACTTTCAAGCAGTTAAAATTTTTTTTAAAAAAAACTAATTTATCTAAAGCCACTTCTCTTTCCGTCCTGAGGAGGGAAAAAATATGATATCAGAGAAGAGTGTGAGTCAGATTTAGAAAAAGAGATGTATATTCTCTTACAATAAGCAATAACTATGACATTTCTAAATTTTCTATCACCTCTTGGACATTTAAAAAAGTGTATACAGCTGGTCTGGGAGATGAGTGAAGAACCAAAGGGCTAATTGGGCAGAATTCAAAGTTTAAACAAAGTTCCTACCTTTGCTAAACTGTAAGGAGATAATTAGATCCTTAAGAAATTAAATGTAAAACAACAGAACTACAAGAAAATAGACTTGAATCTCAAACCTTTGACGGGAATAGGACTTTTAAAGCTCAGAAATGGGGAGAATGGGGGCACCTGGGTAGCTCAGTTGGTTGAGCAACTGCCTTTGGCTTAGGTCATGATCCCGGAGACCCAGGATCAAGTCCCACATCGGGCTCCCTGCTAGGCAGGAAGCCTGCTTCTCCCTCTCTCACTCCCCCTGCTTGTGTTTCCTCTCCGGCTATGTTTCTCTCTGTCAAATAAATAAAATCTTTAAAAAAAAAAAAAGAAAAAAAGAAATGGGGAGAATGTTCATTTCTTGTGGTAATCAAAGAATGAAGTGACAGCTGATCTACATGACTGAGAAGAAGGGAATGGTTAAGTAAAGAGCTATAATACATCCCCTCTAGCTCCTGAAGATTATCAACATTAAAATGTATTTGTGTAAAGACTGAACACAACATGTTGAGTTAACAAAGGCTTGACCATTTCACCCTAAGGAAACTCCGGTTAACTGGATTGATTTAGGAGCTTGTTTTGCAGAAGCTGACTCTGTTACCAGTAAGAATAGTGAAGACTTCCTGGAACAAATGGGGAAGAATTCTTGTAGTTGGGCAGAAAGGACCAAGAGTGAACAAATGTAACCTCTGGGACAATACACCCTGGGATTCCACCCCCCTCCCCCAAATCAAGCTTCTTCTGCCATTTAATGAACGGGTAGTCTAAGAAGAGACATGATTCCTGAATGTGCATATACACTAAGACAGGAGGACACGTCTCTTCTCCGTATATCCAATCAGCATATTCCATTCAATGTATATACTCCACGACATTCTGACCCCTTATCCTTAAATACAAGTAACCCAAACCGTTTGGGAAGGTGGATTTCAGGCCTGCCCTCCCCTTGTCTCTTCGGATGGATGATGCCTCTCCTATAAACCCTTTCCTTGCTGCACAGTCCATGTCTGGGTGACTGGCTTTCCTGGGCATATGAACTTGGGTTCAGTTATGCAACAAAGACGTAATATGGGGAAATACACAATGTAATATTAAGTGAACAGAACACACATACTACAGACATGCATATCATATATAGATATATAGTATGAAAACCACGGAAAAATGACTGAGAAGATACCCACTAAAATATTAGCATTAGTGAGCTCTGAGACAGTGGAACCATGGATAATAATAGCAGTTTGTCTCATTTTCCTTTACTCCATTTTCAAGTTTATCTCTACTGCTTATATATGCTATTTTTATAATAATGTGAAACCCAATAAAAGAACGCTCAGTCAAAATAAAGTCAGGAGGCCAGAAAGGGGAACTCTTACATCTTAACAACTCGTCCTCAGTTGCAGACTGCAATCAAAACATTTTCTCCTTACCCCAAAACAAGCTCAGCCAATAAGAAAATACCACAACTCAGCCAATAAGAAACCATCACCACCCTGAATTCTCATTTCTCCAACAGCTCCTCGGAACTTCCTCCTTTTCTCTATAAAGTAATGTTCTTCTCTTTTGATCTCTAGACTTGCCTATGGTTAGCTATGGCTAGTGTGTCCTGAGTTGTAATTCCTCTGCTATTCCTGAATAAACCCATTTTGTGGTAAAATAACTGGCTGTTCTACTTTTTCTTTTTAAGATTTTATTTATTTATTTGACACAGAGAAACACAGCCAGAGAGGGAACACAAGCAGAGGGACTGAGAGAGGGAGAAGCAGGCTTCCCACCAAGCAGGAAGCCCGATGTGGGGCTTGACCCCAGGTCTCCAGGATCATGACCTGAGCCGAAAGCAGTTGCTTAACCAACTGAGCCACTCAGGGGCCCTGGCTGTTCTACTTTTAAGGTTAACAATATAAAAGACAGTTTATACCTTTTAAAGGTAATTTATAGATGATATTATATATATTGATTACTTCACAATCTAGTACTACTTAACGGTCAATGAATAATAAAAATACACATATGAGGTATTTGTCCCTCATATTTTTTCCTTTACTATCAAAGCAGTAACATAAGCCTAAAAAAGAAATTAATCCAAATTGCAAAACTAAGAAACTCAAGCGGGAGATATTTTAACAGGGTATTGTAAATTTAGCAAATATGTCTTAGAAATGTGACAGTTAGTTAAAAAAGCCCTTGGACAAATTGATTTTTCTTTTTATTTCTTTTTTTTTCTTTTTAATTCTTGATATGCTAAATAGTAGGCCAAAAAGAAAAAGAAATCTGACAAAATAAAAATCTCAAGAAGCTTGAAGAAGCCAATGAAAATATCATAAATTGGATACACATTTTAGGCAAATAAGTCAGTAAGTGACAGGACCATGAGGCAAATTTGCTTCAGGCCCTTAGCCCAGTCCAGGGCTGCTCAACCCACAGCTTTATACAATTGTAAAGAACACACTTCATTCCTAAACCGGATTGACTGGTTTTTAGGGTGGAACTGCCATCATCTTTTTCCAAAAAAGATTAATATCCTGAACTTATCAGTGTGTGAAAGTGTGGGGAAACGTGCCACTGTAAAACGTACTGTAGGGACGCCTGGTGGCTCAGGGGGTTAAGCCTCTGCCTTCAGCTCGGGTCGTGATCTCAGAGTCCTGGGATCCAGCCCCACATCAGGCTCTCTGCTCTGCAGGGAGTCTGTTTCCCCCTTTCTCTCTGCCTGCTGCTCTGCCAACCTGTGATCTCTTTCTGTGTGTGTCAAATAAATAAATAAAATATAACAAACAAACAAACAAAATAAAACAAACAAACAAACAAAACATACTGTATCTCAGCATGGTGCAGCCTCTCCCCTTTCTCAGAGATTTCCCACTACCAAGACCAATGCACACTAACCAGCAGGAGGCCAGCACACCTTCCCCTTCCTTTGCCCTAGGCCCCTGAGGACCCAATCAAGTCAGCTGACTCAGAGGGGCAGGAACCCATGGAACTATCAAGCACTGGGGCAGGAGTTACTGGAATGTTCTGTCTGTGAAACAATAGCATAATTAAATCACGAGTGATAGAAATCAGATCCACTAGAAGACTGCAAAAGGCTCACTAGAAGGGCCGCAAGTGTCGCTAAAAAGTCACCTTTTTCTGCCAAGTCCAGCTCACAACCCACTCACCCCTGCCAGGAATGCTGGGCAGTTCGCACTGTGCATGTGAGCAGCTGTTCCTAAACAAAGGCGTTCATTTTCAAGACCCTATTCCTCTTTCCTGAAGCTACGCTTGGCTCCGAGCTTCCCTGATTAAGTCCTGTGGTCCCAGCTGTGCTATGTGTGTTGTGCGCATTCCAACAATTTCTCCTCTTGTGTCCCTGTGGGTTTAAACCACCGCTAAGGATATTTCCTTCACTTGTTTCACAAATATTCACTAGCCACTGGATATTCCGGGCTGAAAGACTTGGTTTCTGCCCCTCTTGGATCTTTCAGTACATCCAGAAGAAAAACAGATATGTAACCAATTGTTAAACTGCCTTTAGTCAGTCTGTAACAGACATACATACCAGGGAGAGTTCATCCAAAGTCAGAGAAAGTTTCAGGAAGAGGTACCATTTGAGCTGACAGAGGCGGTGCTGAATTCATTCTCCTTTTTTTTTTTTTTTAAGATTTTATTTTATTTATTTTTTGTCAGAGAGAGAGCACAAGCAGGGGGAACAGCAGGCAGAGGGAGAGGCAGGCTCCCCGCAGAGCAAGGAGCCTGATGCTGCACTCGATCCCAGGACCCTGGGATCATGACCCAAGCTGAAGACAGACACTGAACCGACCGAGCGACCCAGGCATCCCCGTGAGTTCATTCTTGACTGAGGGAACAGCACATAACGGCAGAGTCCTGTGTCCGAGGACCAATAAACAACTGGAATACAGTTAGAACTGTGCTGTCAAAAGTGGAAACCACCAGCCCCACGTGGCTACATTACACACTTGAAGCCTAGCTAGTCCAAAATTAGATGTGCTATAGATTTCAAAGACTTAGTATTAAAAAAAAGATGTAAAGTAATTCATTAATAATTCTGGATATTGATTACATGTTGAAAGGACATGCTTTGGGATGGTATTGGGTAATTAAAATATTAAAATTAATTCCACCTTTTTAAAATGTGACTCCTAGAAGATTTTCAACTACATATGTGGTTTATAGTAAATTTCTATTGGATAGCTCTGGTCAGAGTATAAAAGCCCAAGTTTAAAGTGTCAAAAAATTAAATTAAAATTAAAATAAAACAAGCAGGGCGCCTAGGTGGCTCAGTGGGTTAAAGCCTCTGCCTTCGGCTCAGGTCATGATCTCAGGGTCCTGGGATTGAGGCCTGCGTCGGGTTCTCTGCTTGGCAGGAAGCCTGCTTCCTCCTCTCTCTCTTCCTACTTGTGATCTTTTTCTCTGTCAAATAAATAAATAAAATCTTAAAAAAAAAGTTTAAAAAAATAAAAAATAAAACAAGAAGTTAGACAGAGAAAAGGAGCCAGATTACTCAGGCCTGGAACATCGCATAGGAAGAGTCACTAGGGCCCTAAGCAGGGAAGGGAAGAAAATGTCAGATTTCCCTTTGGGAAATCAGTTTGGGAGTAGAATGGAAGAGAAACCAGGGTAGGGAGAAAAAACCAGAGGAAGGAAATAATGAATCCATCACTGAGGGATCAACCTGCCTTCCAAACAACGGGATCTGCTCTCAGGATCTTTAATCTGTGCCATGTGCGACTGTCCATTGGTCCCCACAGCGGTACGGTAAGTCTATGGACCCGTCCTCAGATAAATGTTTTCACAGAGACTAAACTACTCAGGACTACAAAGGAAGCCAATTAGCTAAATACAGGTATTTTAAAAATCTGAGATATGGTAATATACATGCTTCCTTGCTGACCTTTTAAATAAGAAGTAGTCCCAAGTCTAACAAGTACTGTAATTTTGAAGTATTTCTGAAAATGAACAGTATCTTGAGCAATAGCTATCATGAGACACAGCGGTGTCCCGTTGGTGATGAAGCCATGGGTACTGCTTATATCACTGTGCTTTTTGCCTACATTTGTATTCAAAGGACATTCTAAATTGTACTGCGTGGTTATTGAAGATAAATCATAATTTTTTTTGCCCACCTAAGACACAGACCATTTTGAATTCTATCCATGGACCCCTGAGGAATCTGTGAATCCCAGATTAAGAACCCCTAGCAAGGTGTTCCTGGACCTTTGTCTGGAGTAAGTCTTGGTCCCTCTAAAAGGGGAACATGGAGGGAGTTTGGTAACAGTCAGACACTGCTCTACTTCTAGGATTTATTTATCCCTGTGACCACATCTTCTGACAAGCACAATGGCCTGGAAGACATTTTAAAGGAATATTGGGTTTTTTTCTGCGTTATGATTAGAACACATCTCTTTTTCTCAGATGAAGATAATGACCATAGAAACAGGTTCAGGAGACCCCGAGGGCAAACTGTTTTCCTTAGTTCTCAGGTGAGTTCGTTCTTAGGTGGGAGACAGTCCCACTCTGCCCAAAAAAATTTAGTGAAAACACTAAACAGCCGAAAGACAAATATTGTATGGTTCCATTCATACAAGGTATCTAAGGCAGTCCAATTCATAGAAACAAAGTAGAATGGTGGTTACTAGGAGTATGGGCCCGGGGGAGGAGAGCCACTTAATGGTTAGAGTTTCTGAGTTTGCAATACAAAAGAGATCTAGAGATTTGTTGCACAACAATGTAAAAACATACTCAACACTACTCAACTGTACAGTTAAAATGGTTATGCATTTTATACTGCTTTATTTTAATCGCAATAGAAAATGGTTAGAATTGCCAAATGAGAAAACAGAAAAACAGGACCTTCAGATCCTAATTCTAGTTCAACTTTTAATTATCCCTGAGCCGGACAGCCACAAACACAGGGCTGCTCCTCCCAGCACATGGTTTCTGTAGGCATTAAATCCATACAAAACTTTGCTTTGAAGAGTGAAGACGCAGGTGTTTATTTCAAATTCCTTTACATGGCAACAGGGTTCATCTTTACAAATCTGGATATTGGTTTATACAGACTAAAACAATCTGCTAAGATGAATAAAAATATCTAACACTTAATTAGCACTAAATATGTGCTAGGCATTAATCTAAGCACTTTTAAAATACTGACTCATTGGCTCATTTAATCCTGATAACAATCCTGGGGCGGGTGTCCTGTTTTTATCTCCAGATAAGGAAACAGAGGCACAGAAAACTAGTAAGTGGTTGAGGTGAAATTCAAAACAGGTTATTCAACTCCAGAGCTAGACCCTGAACACCTGAAACAGGGACAATGATTTTCTTTTTTTTAAGATTTTCTTTATGTGGGCATCTGGGTGGCTCACTGGGTTAAAGCCTCTGCTTTCGGTTCAGGTCATGATCTCAGGGTCCTGGGATGGAGGCTCACATCTGGCTCTCTGCTTGGCAGGAAGCCTGCTTCCTCCTCTCTCTCTGCCTGCTTGTGCTCTCTCTCTTTCTGTCAAATAAATAAACAAAAATCTTAAAAAAAAAAAAAAAAGATTTTCTTTATGTATTTATTTTAGAGAGAGAAAGAGAGAGAGAGAGAGAGCGCACACACAACAGGAAGAGGCAGAGGGGGAGGGAAAGAATCTCAGGCAGACTCCCTGCTGAGCACAGAGCTTGACCCCCCCCCCCCCCCCCCCCCCCCCCCCCCCCCCCCCCCCCCCCCCCCCCCCCCCGGGGGCTCAGTCTCACAACCCTGAGCTCAGGACCTAAACTGAAACCAAGAGCCAGTCACTTAACTGACTGATCCATCCAGGTGCCCATTGGGCCAAGATTTTTATCTTTGAGTTCTTGCAAGGGAATAGTGATAATTTATAATATGAATTAGTCAACAACCATTTATTGGGCAACAGATTATGACAGAATTGTGAGGCATTTTTACCACTTAGAAGTTCTGTACAAAAAAGAGACTTTTCTATCTGCTTCCTCTACTATTGTTTTTTAAATTGTTTTAATTTTAAAAATTTTTTTAGTTATCACTACATCCAATTTGGGGCTTGAACTCATAACCCTGAGATCAAGAGTTGCATGCTCCTTCAACTGAGCCAGCCAGGCATGCCTTACTGATTTTTCTTAAACTTGGTAAGGAGAAATTTTGTTGGAAAGATTTTTGAGGGTGGGTGGATGGGAGGGCTGGGTACTGCAACCATCGGGAAAAGGCTCTGACCATGTGATTCCTGAGCACATCCCTCTACAAATCTTCTAAAATATGATTAAAGTGATTCTCCTACCTCCCCCATGTTTGGAGTTGGTTGTCCCTGCCAAAGGCTCTACCCAACCCTATCGCTGTGTTATCTCTCATACCCAGGAGGGGTGGGGAAAGGAGTGAATAAGAAACAGAAAGGCCCATCTATAGACAAACAACAAATTCTAGGACCTGGTATAAAATGGTATGTGGGGGACAGAAATAGAGGAAGGTCCTAAAAGTCACCGAAGAGAATCAAGTGATAACCTTCAAAAGGGTTGGGGGTAGGGAATAGCTCTTCACAGCCCAGGAACCACTTCTGGCCAATCAGGAGGAAGCAGCTGCATTTCTAAACGTAACAGGTTGGGACTGGCCCTAGTCCACAAAGCCATTCTCTGTCAAAGTGTCACAGGCGTGTGCCAAACATCAGCAACATTTCCGACAGATGTCACCAAAACTTGTGCTCCCCATGCAGCACACTGAGGACGCTCTTGGGAAGAGAGGCGGACTCAGCCCACAGTGGGGTCACTTCGTATTTCTGGTTGGTATGTGAGGGAGGTGGTCAGGACTCACCTGTAGGTATATGGCCCCACTTCTTCTAATCGAGGGGTCTCCCCTCTGAGGATCTCCTCTGGATTGGTGACATTGAAGAAGTAGAACTGGGTATACACAGGCAAAGGGGGCTTCTTCCAGGAGTCAAAAGTCTCGGAACCATTCTTTAACACAATATTCTAGGGGAGAAAACCAAAAGGAGAATGAGTGAGGCAGTTAGCTTTGAACAAAGATGCAGAGAGAGGGACACTCCCTGCTTTGACCTCCCGGCTCACTTATTGTTTCCATGGGCAGTCAAATGCGGTCCCTTGGGAGGAGGGCCATGCCTTAGGTCCATATAAAGTGCAGAGCCTTATTAAGCTGTAAAAAGTCTTCAATAACTATTTGTAGTAAAGGAAAGATGGTAGCCATAGCTCATGGGTACAAATGGTGTCACCAAAACCAAGGTCATAGATTGAATACCCAAAGGGCCCTATTGACTTTGCCATGAAGACGTCACTGATGGTACAGTTGCTGTGGGAGGTAGGCCATTCTGAGAAGCACTCAACACTCCCAGATTGCCTGCATGGTAGAACAACAAGGTAATAGACCTAAGAAGGCTGTATTTGGTCCTTCCATGTGAGGTAGAACCACACCTCATCCTTACCACTTCCACCAGCAGCGATTCACAGGAATTTTCTCATCAGTCCCTAACAACCCCATAATGTAGAAATGCCTATCCCTGTTTTAAAGATGAGGAAGCTGAACTTTACTGATGTTAAGTGCTTGGAGTTCTTTAGCTACAATTCTTTCTTCATTTCCCACCTTTACTATGTGTTATGGGCCCCCTCCCAAACTCATATATTGAAATTTAAATGCCTAGTACCTCAGAATGTGACTGTATTTGGAAGCAGAGTCTTTAAAGAGAAATTTAAGTTTCAATGGGGTCTTTTGGGTAGACTGTAATCCAATATGATCGATGTCCTTATAAGAAGGAGAGCTTAGGACTTAATACGCACAAAGCAAAGACCACGTGGAGACACAGGAAGTAGACAACACTGACGAGACAAGGAGAGAGGCCTCAGAAGAAATCAACCTTGATGATACCCTCATCTCAAGACTTATAGTGTCCAAAACCATGAGATAATCAACTTCCCTTGCTCAAATCACCCAGTCTGGGCTACCTGTTATGGCAGCCCTAACAAACTAGTACCTTGGTCCCCCATGGGAGGAGTATTCTTCTCCACCCTATTGACTTCAGGCTTGGCCAAGTGACTTGATTTGGCCAGTGAGATGTGGGTGGGATGGCAATGCCCCAATTTTGAGTTCAGACCTTAGAAAGCATGGCTGGTTTCCACCAATTACCATTTGCCAAGAGAAAAGCATACGTCAGGTAGCTATGGATCCTTCAGCCAAGGCCCTAAAATGGTGATGTGTGGACCAGACATGAAGCCTGGAGTCCAGCCCAGTTCAGCTGAGCCAGCCAAGCTCAAAGGCAGCCGCGTGTACACCACGAGCGTGAAATCAATGTCACTGTTATAAGACACTGAGACTTGGAAATTGTTATGCAGCATTGCAACGGAAGCCTGATTAATATAGCGCTCAAAGGTTGAGACAGAAACTTACTATGTAGTAGATCCAATGGCCTCAACCTGTTAGTGGGGGGAAATCTGCATTTTTTAGGGTGTTGAAGTAGATAAGAAAGATAAAGGGATACACTGAGAATAAACAACCCAAAGTATGAAGAGTCATTTACTCTTGAGTGTTGGGAATCTGGACCATTGTTATTTCCTCCTTGACGAATTTTGGTATTCTCCAACTTTTGTATAACCAATGAAGAAACAGATATTGAAAACATTTTCAAAAGAAAATCAAAAGAGGAGGGGCGTCTGGGTGCCTCAGTTTGTTAAACGACTGCCTCCGACTGCCTCCGGCTCAGGTCATGATCCCAGAGACCTGGGATCGAGTCCCACATCAGGCTCCCTGCTCGTCGGGAAGCCTGCTTCTCCCTCTCTCACTCCCCCTGCTTGTGTTCCCTCTCTGGCTGTGTTTCTCTCTGTCAAATAAATAAAATATTAAAAAAAAGAAAAGAAAATCAAAAGAGGAAAATGGGATTGACTGGTACAGACAATGTAAGGCCAGTGGTGACACAGCAAGACTAGATGGTAAGACAAGTATCCAGTGAGGTCACCTCCGGTAGTGAGGCTCTGAGTGGCAACAGACAAAGGGACCGGCCTCAAAACATGTCCAATACCACACACTAAAATGTACCGTGACACAGCATAGGCCTAATAGTCTAGGCCTTGATTTATTAGGAGGAATGATATGGCTCTATTACTAAATAGAAAATATCTCAAGAATCTCTGCAGGAAAAAACAAAGTGGCTCTGGGATAAATGGATGCAGAAAACCTAAGCTCGTCAAAGTCAAGCTAGTGCTCGGGAGAGCTGAATGTGAATTTACATCCCTGAGTCGGCCATGCCATAGAACTGGCAATTATTTGTGGTCTGGCATCCGCTCAAAATGTCTGATCATCAGATTTCTCTTCAAACAGCACATTACTGAAATATTATTGGCTTTTACTATCGGTACTGATTTTCTGAGATGAGATCAGATTGATGAGACAGAAAAATTTAAAGACAAACCGTGAAAGTCCTTTCGTCCAGCCTTCCGGATTCAGCTCAGCCTCTCCTGGGTGAAGCCCTGCAGGCACGGGTCTTCCTCTGTCCACCACCTGAGCTACCGAAGCACTAACTTCAGGCTGTTTTTTGTGAGCTCGTGGTCTTTTATCTTATCTCCTATCTCAGTTATCTGAAGAGCAGCCCAAGAGAGAGAGTCAGGCCCTTCAGCTCGAGAACGAGAGAACAGCAGACCTGGAAACGTCCCAAGGTTGACAAGATAGAACTCAGGGGCTCCGGAAAGGTAAGGGGGTGTGCTGAAGGTCAGAGCTGGGGCTGGAATCCTGTGTGGCTCTTCTCTACCCTCCGGCCCTATTTCTGCATAGAACACTTTTTTAAAAATGGGTACAAATACAGTACACATTTTTTTTTTTGCTTTTTAAAACTTTATTTCAACATAACTATGCTTGCAGAAGTGCATTCATAGTGATAATATATAACTCCTAACAGAATGTAATTTAAGTTTAACTTATCCTACACAATTTAGAACAAAAATGTGGTACACAGCTTAAATTATACTATACATTTTAGTGGTACAAGTTGTATGGTAGAGTTTCTCCATCAAAGTATATACATGTAGCTTCCAGAAACAGCTTAGTAACATGAATTTAACCTACCTAAAACTGATATGCTAATTATGAGAATCTAACATATAAATTATTATTCCTTTGTCTTCTAGAGGATTTTGAAGGTCCAAAGATACTTTTTAAGTTGTCTGACTTCCTTAAAATAAGGACCTCTTTTTCTTGTCCATGAATTTCCAGAATAGGGCAAGGCTATGACATCCTCTCCTCCATGAATTCCTTGAGTAACCCCCTTTCACCGGATGCCTCATCCCTTCTTTTGAACCCCATAACACCTTACACTGGAATTTCTTAAGGAAAAAGTGGTCAGGACAAAAAACACCTTCTAAAAATCGAGATTAACAGGGATCAACATGAAGCAAGCCACGCCAGCAACCAAAAATGAGAAGAACAGTGCATCTACTCAGTATGGTAATGAATGAGGTTAACTGTTGGCTTTTCAAAAAGAAGGTGCTAACCTACAAAGAAAGGGTCTCTTTTTTTCTTTGATCTTCCCCAGTGTCTAGAATGATGCAGTTCTTGGATTAATGTCTGTTCAATCAACAAAATATAGTATTAGGATACTTGGGCACAGGGTACCTGGGTGGCTCAGATGGTTAAGCATCTGCCTTTGGTAAGCCATGATCCCCGGGTCCTAGGATCTAGCCCCACATCCAGCTCTCTGCTCAGTGGGCAATCTGCTACTCCATGTCCCTTTGCCACTCCCCCTGCTTGTGCCCTCTCTCTCTCTGACAAATAAATCAAAATCTTTAAAAAAAAAAATTGAGAGAGAACACTTAAGACACTAGCTTCCACTGACTTTGCTTTTAAGATGCTGGGCAAAAAACCCTTTCTTTTCTATTTCTTCCTTCCTTCCTTCCTTCCTTCCTTCCTTCCTTCCTTCCTTCTTTCTATCTTTCAAGAGAGCACAAGAGTGCCAGCCTTTCCACCCAGTGTAGAGCCCAACACGGGGTCCAATTCCACCTCCTGGGGATCATGACCTGAGTTGAAATCAAGAGTCCAACGTTTCAACCACTGTGCCACTATGGCGCCACGAGAAGCCCTTGATAGGAAGCTATCAGAGAGACCCCAAAGAAAGACGTGGATGGTCACATGCGAAGTCACAGTGCCAGATCTTGCAAGAACAGCTCCCAAGCCACAAAGTCAAGGAAACTTTAAAGTGTATCCAGAGGAGATAAATGCTCACTGGCCATTTTAGTCACGTTCAGCTACAGGAAAGCAATAGCTTCATTAGAATCACAGAAACATGGGAAATCTAGCACCTATCAGTTTGTGCATCTTATCAGTAAGCCAGAACCCTAAAGAGCTAAGTGCAGCCATTTCTTTTCACGGGTGGAAAAGAAAAAGGTACCTCCATGACCCCCCTTCCTAACAACTATTTGAAGCAGTGCTATGCCCTTGGTTTTCTTGCAAAATATAAAACTATGAATGGAAATCATCAAAACACTGTGTGTGTGCTAGGCATCGCCAGATACCCATTCCAGAAGCTTGCCCTCTACTTAGGGGAATATTGACACACACGTGCAAGTTATTCCTCAATATAAAGTAGTATGTGATATATGGTTAATGAGTATGCCAGAAAATGTCTCGATAGTGCTTGCAGAAGGGACTCTAAGAACTGAGATGGAGAAAGGTGGTCCTTAAAGTTAGCCAGGGAGAATGACTAAAAATTTAGCAAGCGGAGGGAAGTCATGAGGGTGGATACGTTATGGACAGCCAGGGTTGATTCCACTATCCTCTCTGTCTTGGGAGAGTGGGCCCTTCCTGCCTGCCTACTCCGTTTCCATCTTTCCCAGAACCCTTGCTTAATCGGAAAGATAGAGGGTTTGGAGAATGAGATAATAAAACATACAGAGATGGGACAGCAGTGCATGTCACTGTGTATGGGTTTCATGTGAAGTAGGGAGATTCATTAGAGCAAGAGGTTAGGGTCATAGGAGCCTAGATTTTGTCTGGTAGGAAATGGGGAGCCATGGAAAGTATTTGAGCTGCAGAGCTTTATCAAGAGCCAGGCACTATATTGCCCTGTATGTCATGTAATTCCCTGAATGGCCTGCAAAGTGAAAATCATTTTCCCTATTTTACACTTCAAGAGACCAAAGCTCGAAGGTTAGGAGAATGCCTAAGTTTTGCAAGGTAGAGTCAGCCTCCCACCTACAACTCACTCTAAATCTGAGCTCCTGGCAACATTGAATTTTACCAAAGCCTCATATTCCTGGAAAACAGTAAACGGTTCAGGAACCTCCGCTTCTGTGTTCCAGGAAATGGCTTACTGCAAAAAAATTTCCCCATATAACTTAGATAAGGTTCCCCCCATTGTTTATCCCTTATTTACCAGACCAGGCCAGATGCAGACCCTCCACATTCCCATTTTTTGCCTCCTAACTAATTAGTTGAACCACAACTGCCCACTGATCGACGGAAACAATATACCTGTTATGTATAGCACGGTGACTATAGTTAATAGTCCCTTATATATACTTGAAATTTGCTGAGAGAATAGATCTCAGGTGTTCTCATCACACACACACACACACACACACACACACACACACACACACACAGGTGACTATATGAGGAGATGGATATGTTAATTGGATATGTTAATTAGTATGATTATAATCATTTCACAATGTATATGTTATTCAAAACATTAGGTTGTACGCCTTAAATGTATACAGTTTAAGAACATTTTTTTGGCTTGAGTAGAGCTGACACCCAATGTTACGTTAGTTTCAGGTGTACAACATGGTGATTCAGTAAGTTTGTCCATAACACTGTGCTCACGGCAAGTGGGGCTCCCATCGGGCAGCCTCCAGTATCAGCCCGGTACCACTGACTGATTCCCTAGGCTGGGCCTTTTATTACCTGACTTACTCGTTCCATAACTAGAAGCCTGTACTTCCCACTCCCCTTCACTTCCTTTGTTTTCCAGTACCATATATAAAAGTGAACTCAAAATGGATGAAAGATCTTAAATGTGAGACTTAAAATCATAAAAATCCTAGAAGAGAGAGCAGGCAGTAATTTCTCTGACATCAGCCAAAGCAACATTTTTCTTGCAAAAAAAATTACTGCCCCCCTTGGGCAAGGGGCACAGAAGCAAAAATAAACGATTGGGACTGCATCAAAATTAAAAGCTTCTGCACAGTGAAGGAAACCACCAAAAAAACCCCCAAACAAACAAACAAAAAAACCAACCAAACAAACAGAAAAAGGCAACCTACTAAAGACGGGAAGATATTTGCAAATGATATATCTGATAGGGACTTAACGTCCAAAATATATAAAGAACTTACACAGCTCAACACCAAGTATGTATAATTTGTATTTGTCAATCATACCTCATCAAGGTGGAAAAAAATGCTTGTTAGCCAAACCCTGGTTCAGTTTCTCTCCTTCCTGGCCTTGTTTACTCTCCGTTGCCAGCAAGAGGCACCAGCAGATCATACTGTCCGAGTTCTCCTGAATGCACGGCCCCTGCTCCCTACTGCACTAGTCCTTTCAAATAGTCTCTCCTCACCTAGGCTGGATTTGCTTTTATTTGAAGCTCCTAACTTTTGTGCCAGGCTGCTTATTTTGAGTCAATACAGGCAGGCGAGAGGTGTTTTAGGAGGTGACACAGGCACAAGTGGGAAGGAGGGCTTGGCGAGGATTACTGCAAGATGAAATGAGGTTTCAGCACAGTGCTTATCTCTGGCCATGCTCAAAATGTTCAATGAATGGTAACTGTGATCTTGATTATTGCCACCTTCAGGGTGGGGATCAAAGCTCTCGGTTTAAATTATAAAAGGAATCATGTCTGTTGCAGTGTCGACAGTCCAGCAAATGTTAGACGATAAAAGGGAAAAGAAACCACACAGAAAGTCTTTAGTCACGATCCTCTCTTGTAGCTCTATCTATAATTCAGTTTAGGCTGAGACAACAAGGAATTAGCATAAAATCAGAAATAACCAAAATGTCAACCGGAAAAGAATGATTTAGTAAATTGTAATAATTCACAGGCTGGTGTAGAAAGCAACCATCAAAATGATAAAGATTACACAGAAATAAGGAAAATGCTCATGGCCTATGTTAAATGGAAAAATACTGTAAAATATATATATATATAGGTGCACAAGACAAGCAGATAAAATGCAAACATGAAAATATTGGGGAGGGGGTAAAATCCAGATAATTTAAAACTTCCAACGTTTTAGTTGCCGTCAAAATCTCTAAGCCTCTAAGCTAACCTTCTAATCACAGGCATTTCTGTGGGACAGGATTAGGAGGGGCCTTCCATTCTCTCTTATGTTTTTCTGCATTGTTCGGATTTTTTAATAGCAGAAATAAATTCCTTCTGGAAGTTGAAAAAATAATCATTTCCTGATATTTTTTTAAGTGAAAATCTAAGACAGAAACCCAAATTCTATAAAATGTCATTAATAGGCCCTGAGGGAAAGAGAAGGAGCAGATCCACAGACAACCAACTTTATCTAGGCTTTTCCTCTGTCCTTGCAAAACAAAGGGAGGCTGAGGCTAGTCAGCTGTGGTCAGCTCTCCCGCAGCCGCCATCCCCCACACGCGGCGCGCAGCACTTCTTTCCCTATTATTGCCGGGATGGCCGATTAAGCACACTGTATTCCTTGCTAACTCTTCTTGACAACATCAGTCTGGGAAGAATTTCAGAATCAGAAAGGACTGCAGTCTCATTCATTTATTAAAGGAAAGAAAATCACCTCAGAATTATGAACCTCGAAAGAGCCAGCAAGGGTGAATGAACAGATGGGTTAACGGGTCGAGTTTATCCCCTATGGTTTGCATCCAGCTCTTTGGCAACCAAAAATCCAAAGACAAGTAGAAGCGTTTCCAGAAAGGAGGGCTAACTCCTTCCCAGAAGAGAGGGTGAAACTGGCTGGTTTTACAGCAGGCTGATGTGAACTTGTTCCTCCCCATCTCAAGTCAACCAGGGCAGTTTGGGGATAGAAATAAACACGCAGTACACCGCAGTCCTTAACTAAACAGAACAAATGCAAAGGCTAACAACGGAAGTGATCCCTGACGG
The DNA here is from genome assembly GCA_004023965.1 of Spilogale gracilis. Taxonomy (NCBI): domain Eukaryota; kingdom Metazoa; phylum Chordata; class Mammalia; order Carnivora; family Mephitidae; genus Spilogale; species Spilogale gracilis. Next base: position 33,350 of record PITA01013803.1, on the reverse strand, counting down.
CCTGCCAGAGTCCCACTGAGAGCAGTTTCTGTTGGAATCTGGGCTTCTCCTCCTGGCCATCTGCCCCGGCCTCCAGGCCACTCTGAGTGCAGTCAACACCCACGCACGGCTCACACCACTTTTTCTTCCATCCCTCTAGAGTGGTGGCTTTTCCTCCACACCATGATACTTGGCATCTGAGAAGTCCCGGAGTGGACCACATGTCGTGTGTGTACACGCAGCATGTGGAGAAGGAGAAGGGGAATGGAAGAGCAGACGGACGCTCATAAATACAGTGGCCTCCTTATTTTTATCTCCTTCCTCTGACATTCACCTCAGGTACCATTACTACTCAGATTACCAGCTTCTGTTTCCTGAGTCTCTAGGCGTCAGGGGCTGTGCTAGGGCTTTATGCCATTGTCTCCAAGCCTGCCACGGAGCCTGCAAGGTAAGAATTGCTATTTTTCAGATAAGGAAATGCGGGCGCTGCCTTTCCCAAGTTCACAGAGCCAGTAAGTCAAACCAAATCTGACCCAGCCCAGGTCTGATTTTGCAAACCCCATGCTTGGCCCCTCTAGCAGCTGCCAGGAGACCAAAACCCCCAGGGGAGAGCTGCCAGATTTAGCAAACAAAAACAGAGGGCGCTGGAGTGCATCCCAAATACGGCATGGATTATGTCACAAAGTACTTTAATTCTTAGGTGATGCATGCTTGCAGGATTCAGGACCAAAACATTGGGATGTCTCCAACTTATACTCAAATAATTGAAGAAAAAGTGTATCAGAGAGAGATGAAGTAAATGTGGCAAGATAGTAACAACTGATAAACCGAAGTGAATCAAAATATTGCAAGAGATGTGCTCACTACAATATTATTCACTGCTTATCTAAATTCAAATGTGACTAGGCATCCTCTATTTTATCTGGCAAGCCTAATCCCGCGGGACTGTAAATCTACCGAGAAACCCTAGCGTAGATTCTGAGAGCTTCCTGGGGAGTCAGGCCTTACCTCTGGAGTAGAGGAAACTAGGGCGGCTGTGTGAAGAGACGGTAAACTCCAGGCGGGAACAGACGCGTGAGGGGCTGACGAAGGGACCACTGAGCTCCTTTGTGTCCAGGTAGCATCTCAGCCCCATCATGCTAATGAGTCCAAGAAAAGCACCTCAACCTCCTGCCACAGGATGGTCCAGAAGAGGGCTTCATTTTGACCTGAAACTTCTAATTTCTACCCCAGGTCATCAGGGCTTTGAACCATACACTCCCAGAGGCTTGCTCTGCAAAGGATGGATTCAGACCAAAAAGTAATAACCCAAACCTCGAGCTCGGAGAATGTCTGGCACAAGAAGTCGTGAATTCTGCCCAAAACAACAAACCAGTTTCCTTTGGAGCCCTTTGCAAGGAGCCCTTTGCACAAATTAGTCATGCAGATGTGGCTTGGGAATGACTGGTCTTCCTCACTGAGGATTCTGCTGTGGTGGTGACAGTCATCTCACAAACCCTGTAATCAACCGAGTTTTCCAGTTTGCACGGAACTAAACCTCAGTACAAGGTCCTAAGTATCAGTTTTACACTGGGGGACTTTGGATATTGCTTATAAATGAGCCAAGGAGAACATGATGGATTTTTTCCAGGTGTGATAATGTAGTACTACTACCCAAAGAAAGGTTGGAAAGGTTATTGAGTCATGCAGTGAATCTGCAGTGTCAACAACCAAATTAATCATTCAAACGGAAAAATTTATTTTAAGCTAATTAGCCAATATGTATAGATTGAGAGATGTCTATGTGCCCAACAGACATAGGCCCTATTCTCCTTAAGAAATTTAGCTAAGGACATAAAACTAACATGCACGAAGCAGCCACTGAATGCTGATGTGTGAGGCCCAGGAATTCAGCCCCGAGAAGGTAATTATTTGGACCATCTCACTTGTATGGACCCATCCTAAAATCCCCATCTGTGGAAAGTCAATGTGACCAAAAATGGACCTACAATTTTTCTCCCCTAATCAATCCTAAACCCTATCCTCCTCTTGTCCATCTCAACTCCTGATCCCAGAGGTGGCCTGGACGGCAGCAGATGATCTCTTCTCCAGGCTCCTTTCAAATCCATTCTCCACCTCAGCCTCTAGAGAGTTCTACCAAAAGTGCCTATGGGAGCAGACACTCTCCCCAGTGCTCACAGGATAAAGTCCGAGGTCCTTCCCCTGCCTCACTCAGAGAACGCAGCCTGTCACCTGCCATCAACTGTCATTCCCTCCTAGGCACTTTTTTTTTTTTTTTACCAGCGACACTCAAACACCCGTGGTTCCCTGGGTAGAAGCTGGATTAGGTGCCTGTGTGGGAGCTGACAGGACATGAAACAGCCACAAGACACAACACATCCAAGTCAGCCTGCTAGAGATCTTTCGGGAAGGCGAAGGCAGCACTAGGAAGGTCGGAGCCTGCATTAGGCTTGGACAGAAACAGATAATACTTTTAAGGCAACTTTCAGGACTCAAGAGCGTGGCTGGTTGTTCTTTTAGTTCAACAGGGTGCTACTTAATAATCGGACACAACCCGAGGATCCCCATCCCTATCTACGTGGTCTACATTCACCGGGAGATAAGGCAGACCCACAACCTGGCCTAATCACGTGGGAATGATTCTCACTAGACTCCAAGTTAACAAAACTCACCAAATACCAAAATACCAGTGATTTGCTTTGTTTTTTAAAATTTGTCCCTGAGGGGCACCTGGGTGGTTCAGTGGGTTGAGCATCTGCGTTTGGGCTCAGGTCAGGAGGGATGAGCCCCGCCTGGCGATCCCGCTTCTCCTTCCTCTACCCCTCCCCCACCACTTGTGTGTGGGATCACGGACATGCTCTCTCAAATAAATAAATAATCTTAAAAATAAATCAATAAATTTTTTCTCCCTGAGAGGAAGGAAATCCAATCCAGACTCTCGTAGTAATGTAAGTCATTTGCACTGCTTACCTTTTTTTCCCTCTGTTGAGATAAAAGAAATAAGCTGCCATTCACATTCTACCCTAATTCTCTGACCTTATTTTCACTCAGGAACAAATGCACTGGAATTTTTTTTTTAAATGTCACTATTGATGAGCTCATTTTGCTTTAATTGCAATTGTAATAATTTCAACTAATGAGATCTGACAGTTGATGTTCAAACATTAGTTCATGTGGAAGCTGCTACTCTGTTTATGTAAATGACAGATGGGACAACGGGTCCAACAGCTATCCTGAAAAGCTCCTGCTACAAAACACCCGCTAGGTGACTTTCTTCCTTTCTTCCTTTCTTTCTTTCTTTCTTTCTTTCTTTCTTTCTTTCTTTCTTTCTTTCTTTCTTTCTTTCTTTTTTAGATTTTATTTATTTATTTGAGAGAGAGAGAGAACAAACAGGGGGAGCAGCAAGCAGAGGGAGAGGGAGAAGCAGGCTCTGAGCAGAAAGCCTCATGTGGGACTCGATCCCAGGATCCCGGGACCATGACCTGAGCTAAAGGCAGAAGCTTGACCTACTGAGCCACCTGGGCACCGCACCCCGCCACACACACACACCAGATGACTCTTTAAACATTTCCCCGTAATAATAAATGTGAAACCAAGGTTGAGAACTGCCAGCCCAAAGGGAGAGAAAGCAGCCACCAGATGGAAACTGGTGACCCCTGGAGAAACATATGTGTGTGCAGAGGGAGTGGCTGAAGGAACAGATGAGAAAAAGGATTTTTAAAATTTGAATCAAGAAGTGTGCCCATGAAAACAATGACTGAGTTCTGTGCATAACTTGTAGAGCCACTCTTATTATTTAACAACCTGCTGGGCTGTGATTATATGGCTCAGAGTCAATATAAGTGATGCTTTCATCACCAGTTTCAATCTTGGTCTCCTCTTCCTTTCATTACTGTTGACTATCAGAAGTCAGCATTAAAAGCAACTCCCCGTAAAGTGGGACTTGCCAGAGTGATTTCGCTATCCTAACAATGGCCTTCTGCCTCTCTCTCTCTCTCCCTCTCTCGAGAGGGAGAGAGAGAGAGAGACCCTCAGATGCTGCAGGGGCCAGGTGGGTGTGATGTGAGGTGGACGCGAGTCTGTCCATTTGTTTGATGTCAAACCCTAGCGGTAATATTCACTTGTCAGAGAACCATGCCCTCTTCCATTTTTGTTAAACACATGACCCCTTCAGCCTCTTACTTTTTCCTTCTTTTGGTAAAGAGATTCATATACAAACAGGTATTTCTCTACTCTAAGAAAAACAACAGAGCATGCACGATAACACAAAGGGCACTTTCCCGGGCCCTCTGAGTTAGGGAGCCAGCAGGAATGTGAGGGAGCTTGAGAACACGGAGGGAGGTCCCCTCTGAAAGGCAGCCTCATTCCGTTCAGACAGCGGTCACACAGGACTGTGGTGTGGCAGCATCCACATGCTTCAAGTGAAGCTGGAAACCTGGACTGCTAGGCGAAGTTTCTGGATTTTAAAGGTATAGTGAGGCAATGACCACTGGCCTACAGAGTATAACAAAAATGTGAAGATAAACAACAAGAACCATAACAGGCAAACAGGATCATTGCCGAGGATGGAGGGTTACATCTATTCATCCTTGCACTCATCCACGTAATACTTACTGAACATCTATTATGTATGGCATTGCATTTGCTGTTATGGGTAGATGATGCAAAGCTAAATGTGACAGGGCCCCCACCTTCAAAGGGAACTTTCAAGCCAGCTTTAAGTACTAAATTATGTCCTAGGGATTGACAGAGGGATTGACATTGTCGTAGGAAGGCTGAAGCCAGAGGAGACTTTTCAAATAATTCAATTATAGAGATGTGGATGGTTTTGTCTAGTGTGATTAGCACACAGGGAAGACAAGAGATTCACTGAAGCTGCATCACTGAGGACCCAAACTACTACCTTCAGCCATGGACTTGTGTGGAAACCGAAGGAAGGTATGCACAACACACTAAACAAAATCCTGGTGGCTCGATTAATAACATAGTTTCTGAACTGTTCTTACAGAAATATAACAGAGATACTGTGTCATTTTTTAAGTTATTCTAAAAATCAGCATAATTAATTAAATGAAAACTAGATCAGCAGCTCTCAAAGTGTGATCTGAGGACCTCTCAGGGGGTCCACAAGGTGAAAACTATTTTCATAATAATATTAAGACATTATTTGCCCTTTTCACGCTCATACTCTCATGAGTGTAGAGTGCAGCTTTCTTTAATGGTTTCCTTTTTTTTTTTTTTTTAAGATTTTATTTTTTTTGACAGAGAGAAACACAGCCAGAGAGGGAACACAAGCAGCAGGAGTGAGAGAGAAAGAAGCAGGCTTCCCACCGAGTAGGCAGTCCGATGTGGGATTCGATCTCAGGACTCCAGGATCATGACCTGAGTGGAAGGCAGATGCTTATCGACTGAGCCACCCAGGCACCCCTAGAGTGCAGTTTTCTAGAGGCCAGCAGACATGTAACGATGTCATTGCTCTGACAGCTAATACATGCTTGTGTACTCCTGCGCTTTAAAAATTTATCAGTTTTAATTTCCGATATTGTAAATATTGATAGATATAACTCACAGAAACACAAGCTCTTTGACGTCTTCAGTTTAAGAGTGTAAAGAGGTCTGCACCCCCCAAAATCTGAATTAGATTAAAAATCCTGTGAGGGTGGGATGCCTGGGTGGCTTGGTTGGTTAAGCGACTGCCTTCGGCTCAGGTCATGATCCTGGAGACCTGGGATCGAGTCCCACATTGGGCTCCCTGCTCGGCGGGAAGCCTGCTTCTCCGTCTCTCACTCCCCCTGCTTGTGTTCCCTCTCTCGCTATGTTTCTCTCTGTCAAATAAATAAAATCTTTACAAAAATAAAAAAATAAAAATTAAAAAATAAATAAGTAAATAAAAGTCCTGTGAGGGTAGGATTGTGTCTACTTACTCTTGGATCCAGAGCTCCTAGCACATTGCCTGGCAAATGGTCCACACTTGGTAAATAGTTGCTAAATAAATGAATGACTGCCAAGGTATATACGTAAAAATACTTTTAGATATAGACAGCAAACACCAAAAAGTAGCCTTATTTTCCTCAGTTGCTTTTGTCAGGTCAACAGCGTCGATGAAAAATGGCCCCCCCACTTAGTCCACCGTGCTCCTATAGCGTAATACCTTCCTGACACAGGCCGTGAATGCCTAGTCATTTGGCCAACATCCTACGTTTTCATTGATCTTACAACCCCACCTGCTCCTTCTTCCCTAGGAAACAAGCAAATGTCTGGCAGAACAGATGGCCCCTTTGCTGTGGCCTCACAGAGCAGAATCTTGCACTTTATTAATTAATTAATGTTTTAATTTTAATTTTATTTTTTCAGTGTTCCAAAATAGACCACATATTGGGGTACAAGTCAGGGCTCAGCTGATACCAAAAGACTGAGATTATTCCCTGCATATTCCCAGACCACAGTGCTTTGAAACTGGAACTCAACCATAAGAAAAAGTTTGGAAGGAATTCAAACACTTGGAAGCTAAAGACAATCCTGTTCAAGAATGTTTGGATCAACCAGGAAATCAACGAAGAACTTAAACAATTCTTGCATTTTATAAAGAAAGCAAGAAGGGTTCTCGCGAGCAACACCTTTCCCCTTCCCCCACCCAAATCCTTCCTTTAATGTGAACTTGAAGAACAACAGTAATCACTAGTAGTAACATCCTCAACTGGAATTATCATCTCTTTCATATATCAACTATACCAGATGAAATCCAAAATAAAGAAACAGTGGGGACAGAAGCACCCCATTTTTGTAAAGTGTATTATAAATAAAATGTAAACTACGTAAATAAAAATGTGGAATGATTAACACCATGTTAACAGTAGTTATCTTTATTATTTTTTGTTGTATCTGACTTTGTAGAATGGCATGTATTTCTTATTAGAAAAATAATAATAAAGAATAAAATACAAAGTTTAAAAAAAAAGGACTGTTATCTCAAGGAATAAAGATGTGGGTTGCCATAATCACCATCCAAACCAGGCATGGGCTTTACGGTTAGCTTTTTAACTTGGGGGCTAGTGCTAAGGAGTCTGATTCAGCAGGCCTGGTAGCACGTGCATTTTGAAACTCTCTATGAGCGATTTTGATGTAGTTCCTAGAATCTAGGGACTGCACTGAGACCTACTGGCTTACTCCACTTCCTTGACCATTAATGAATGCACTCGTGGTCACTAAGAATTAGTAAGATATTGAAAGAAACGTAGTATGATTTTGATTATCACAAGATCACGTTTCTTAAAGCCATGGAGGAGTCGGATAATTTTGCTTAGGAGCTAAAGAATCTTGCAAGGATACTGCCTCTGTTTAAGGATCTGTGAGTTCTGCTTGTGCTGAGCCAATCACATTACTCTGTTACACATTTGGAAAGGAGAAACCAAGAGATAAAGCCTGCCCATGGGAGGCTCAGCAGCTGAAGCATCACACAGGGCTGGGGCCAAGGAAGCCCCCAATGACTAAACAGCTTGGGCTCGATGAGTCAACAGAGGAAACTATCTGGGAGGGAGAAACAGAGGAAGGAGTGGGAGATGTAGTGTGTGCCTGGGTCCTGCTGACTTTCCAGTTCCTACTGTCCTCTCAGGAGGCCTTACTGTTCTGTGGTTCTCACCCTTAGACTCCCATGAGCTTCCTCTTTCAGCTTTACCCCCCAAAATCCAATCATTCTGGATCCAGCTTGCATGGGCTTTAGATCCTTGCTCTTCTTTTATTGCTAAGAAGTGGAGGACAGTGTGGTATGTGAGGGTAGAACTTACTGTCCAAAACAGGGATCTTTTAAGAGGGAAGAGATGCTGGTAATTATGCAAGGACAACAGGTATAAATAAGCCAGGATTGTTCTGCAACAGGCTCTTTGGTCATCCTTGGGATGGGAAAAGTGACTTAGGAGACCCAGCTTGCATGACTAACCCTAACCCTGCCTCTCCATCTGGACTTTGATAAGTCAATTATATACATTTCCTGTGGCATATTAATATAAAGGCAATTTGGTACCCACTGCCACCTTTTAAAACTGATAGGGGCTCAGTTTCCTTGACTAGAAATTAACAGATTGAGTGATGCTTCAGGTTTTTTTTATTCTAAGAATCTAGTCTTCATAACCCTGAAAAGAGGCAATTTTGGGGATGAGGTCGATAGGCAAGAAGGAAATCTTTTAAGTTGATCATCTTTACATAAACATACATGAAGATATTTAACTAATTCAAGTTTAAAAAATAATGGGGCGCCTGGGTGGCTTAGTTGGTTGAGCGACTGCCTTCGGCTCAGGTCATGATCCTGGAGACCCGGGATCAAGTCCCACATCGGGCTCCCAGCTCGGCGGGAAGCCTGCTTCTCCTTCTCTCACTCCCCCTGCTTGTGTTCCCTCTCTGGCTGTGTTTCTCTCTGTCAAATAAATAAAATCTTAAAAAAAAAAAAATAAGACCCGCACATATTCACCATTAATGTTATTTGGTTACATTATCAATGATTATATTTTATTTCTTGAGGCCTCAGCAGAATAGCTCCAAAGTTCTCTGGCTCCTTAAAGAGGCGGGCTGTTCTTGCTGGCCCAGAGTCTCAGGTCCCTGCCAAGGATAAAGTATTCCTCTCATCTTGTCCTTGACACCTAATGCTATCATCTTTCCTTGGCCTGTGAGTAGGAAGCCAAACATACAAACAGTCTCTTTCCTTCTCCCTGGTTCCTTTGCTAGCCCTTTTCTTTTTAGCCAGCCCAGACTCTGGCTGGCTTTGCAGTCCCATTTCTGGGAGATGTTCAAACTGTCAGTGAGTCTAAAGGCAAATTTAGTGTTCTGAATTCTTGAACAAAAATTCTAAGCTCTTGAACAAACTCATGTGCCTATATCACAGAGTCTCAAAAGTTTAGAACAAGAAGGAAACTTATCTACTACATAAGCTTCAGCTCACAGATGACAAAATGATAGCTACGGACAATAACGACTATTAATATTCAGGCATTCTCCAAGGTGTTACACTAGATGTGTTATGCCAATCCTTTCATTTCATTCTCGCAACATCCCTAGGGCAGGAATTCTTATTACTCCCATTTTCAAAGTGAGAAACCTGAGCTTTTGAAGGGTTCAATATTTGCTACCTGGCTGGCTCAGCTTAATCTAAATATTGCTAGTGACAGAAAAAAAGAATTTTAGCCGAGGTCTGCTGATTCCTAGAATACCGTTCTTTTTCAACTCAAATGATCAAAAGTGAGGCAACAGGCATTTACTGTGTACCTACCATGGACCAGGAACTGTGCTAGATGCCAGTACAGTTAGTGGGCTTACCAAGTAAGGCAGAACATAAAATTGTGCCCTTGCAGGCTCTGGGAAGGAAACAGAGATTGAATGGCTTCTGCAGAGCTCTGTCTTCAGGGAAGTCAAAAGGCTTTAGGTATGCCCAGGTGGCTCACTTAGTTGAGCCTCCAACTCTTGATTTTGGATCAGGTCATGACCTCATGGTCCTGAGATGGAGCCTGGCATCAGTGTGGGCTCTGTGCTCAGCACAGTGTCTGCTCCTCGCCCCTTCCTTCAGCCCCTGCTTGCTCACTCTCTCTCTTTCTCTCTCTCTCTCTTTCAGATAAGTAAATAAATAAAATCTTAAATAAACAAAAAAACAAAGAGAACACTTGACAGAGAAGGCTCGGTTAATGCGCAGAATATCCCCCAAGAAGTGGGTGCAAGGAAACACAGAGGGAGACATCACTATGCCTGTTTCGCAATTGAGAAAACTGGAGCAGAACCAATTGTTAGGACTTGCCCAATACAAGGCGGTAACCAGCGAGGCCAAGAATGGAAGCAAACTGTCTTGGTTCCTTCCACTCCGTTCACTGGCCAAAATGTAAATCTCCCTTTAATCTTCAACTCTCCCTGCAAATTATTCCAACAGAAATTATGTTACCACGCTTCTTGCAATTAGCCAAACCTCCTCATATGAATGTTACCCCTTTCCTCTCTTCTGATTTTGATACAGACAAGCCAGGGCACGGATAATCTTCAAATGAAAAACAAAAAGCAAAAAACAAAAACAAACAAAAAACTAAGAACTGGGAGTATCAGAGCGAATTTCATTACAACTACATTAAGATCAAGTTATGAAGGAATTGTTCTGTAACGAGCCCTCGAACATGATGGCGGCAGCTGCGACTGATCAGCTACCCCAGGCCTGATCCTGTCTGGGTGCTTTCCACAGATGAGCTCTCGGTCTCCCAATGGCACACACAGAGGCAGGTCCAGGGTTTGTGAGGAGATGTGAGGCACCTCACATCACACAATGTGAGGAGATCCTTCCTAAGGAAAAAAAAAATTTGGATATAGAATTGGATGCAGGGTGTTGGAAGGGCCTGTGCATGTGAGGGCCTGAAGCATAAGCTTTGTGAGGTTCACAGTAAATGCACCACGGTGCCTAAGATAGCGAACACCCTCACTTTCTCAAGTAATGCAACTGAGGCTCAGAGAAGTTAGGTAACTTGCCCAGAATCAAAAAGCTTGCAGATGGTAAGGTCAGAATTTGAACACAGGCTGTCTGGCTTCAAATCTCATGTATTTTTGTCTGTGCTCATATGGCTTCTAACAAAAATAAAACTTCTTGGGGCACCTGGGTGGCTTAGTCGTTAAGCGTCTGCCTCCGGCTCAGGTCATGATCCCAGAGTCCTGGGATTGAGCCCTGCATCAGGCTGCCTGCTCGGTGGGAAGCCTGCTTCTCCCTCTCTCACTCCCCCTGCTTGTGTTCCCTCTCTAGATGTGTTTCTCTCTGTCAAATAAATAAATAAAATCTTTAAAAATAAATAAATAGAACTTCTTTACAAAGCACTATATTCCATGAAAATTACCCATTTCCTCCAATACTTCTTATAACCTCTCTATTCTCCTGAGTTCTTATTATTCTCATTTACAGATGGGGAAGCCCAGAATCAAGGAAGGTCAAGCACCTGGGCCAAGGTCACCCAGCTAGTACATGTGGAGCCAGGATCCATGTGGAGGAGTGCGGATTGCAGAATCCTTACTCTATCCCACTCTCCCACGCTTCCACGCTACAAGTGACCCTAGAGAGGGGAATGATAATGATGGTAATGAGTGACCTCTGGCTGACTTGCAATATTCCTGTCCATTGAAATTAGTCCTGTCATTCAATTTCATATGCCGTGCTGTTCAGTGTTTCATAATGGGCTGAGGCAATTCTGAAAACTCCCTTCCCCGTACTATAATTTATTAGTCTGATCAGAGTCCATTCCTCATAGAGAAAACCACATAAAAAAAGCCAATCATCAAATATCAATGCAAACTCAAGGCCCAGGCAAGCTGCCTCATGGCCACCTCCCTACCTGCCCATGAAACAGAGACCCACAGAGCATGTGAGGGCGGGTAATAGCTGAGGCACCGGTGAGACCACTCATCTCATGGTGCTCTCCTAAAACAACCTTTTAAAGCCACACAAGAAGATTAACATACTGACTATAATTGGGTTGCTTATAACTCTGGGTCATCAAAGCAAGAGTTTATATCCTTAAACAATCTTGCTATGGATTTGCAGGTGGCCAGGAATAGAGAAGATCGTATTTGTTTTTTTCCTTGAACATGGGTGCTCAGGGAAAACAGTGGTCTTTGAGAAGCATAGACATTGAGCTTCATCTTCCCATAATAACATGAACTTTAAAATTAAATTAGGCTTGGGCACCTGGATGGCTCAATCCTTAAGTGTCTGCTCTTGCCTCAGGTCATGATCCCAAGGTCCCAGGGTCCCAGGATCGAGCCCCCCCCCCAATCTGGCCGCCCACTCAGTGGGAAGCCTGCTTCTCTTACTCCCCCTGCTTGTGTTCTCTCTCGCTGTGTCTTTCTCTGTCAAATAAATACAATCTTTAAGAAAGATTGTATTTATTTATTTGACAGAGAGATCACAAATAGGCAGAGAGGCAGGCAGAGAAAGAGGGGGATGCAGGCTCCCCACGAGCAGAGAGCCAGATGTAGGACTAGATCCCAGGACCCTGAGATCATGACCGGAGCTGAACGCAGAGGCTTAACGCTCTGAGCCACCCAGGCACCCCAAATAAAATCTTTAAAAAACAAATGTTAAAATTAAATTGGGGCTTACCATGACTTTTTTTTTTTTTTAATTTGCCTTTAACTGCCAGATTCCAAGTAATTGATAGTTTTGGGCAACTTCTATTAAAGGAATATGTCTACTGCCACCTGAATGAGACAACTTGACAAACTGGGAGTTTGGTGATCAAACTGGCTTTTTAATCCAGCAAGTGCAAACTAGTAGGAGAAATGAAGCTTCATCAAATGGGGCTACAGGCACTAATAAGAAAGGCTGCTCCAATGATTTCTTTCTCTTCCTTCCTTCCTTCCTTCCTTCCCTATCCTTTCCTTTCTTTTTTTAAGAAAAAGTGATCCAGTAACTCTCTCTTGTTCCTCTTTCCACACAAATTTGTGGATGTGGGTGAAAGGCAGAAGGAATGAGCACTGGGAAGGTCTGATGACTCAGAAGTCTTCTGAAGTGACCAGCTCCCCAGCCCACTCATCAAGCATAAGAGACAGTTTCAGATTCTTTCAAGAATCTAAATGCATCCTTGCCTGAAGCTTATATTTATTTAAGAAGAGCATGAATCCATGGTGCAACAAAGCAACCCAGACCGCTGAGATGAGATACCACACGTTTAGTCGAAGGGAAACTAGCACGGACTTTGATGGACTGAAATGTCAACCAGCCCAGAGGCCTGGCCTCCCTCCCAAGAGCCCTGCCCAGTCCAGGAAGACAAGAACACAATAGAGTGCACAGCCTCTTCGCATCCCCTTCCTCACACGACTTCAAAGGCCACAGCAAGCAGCCAACAAACATGCCTAGGCTGTGGTGTTTTTCGTTTAATTTTGTTTTTTCATGACGTGGGAGGGAAATATGTTTGGGCCGAACAGAGACTGTGGCATAGGGAGTGCGTGGAGGGGGAGACAAATGATAGAATGTAAGTGAAAGCCTTTCTAAGAAGTCTAGATCTGCAGTCTTATCTTATTCCTCTCCATCATTTTTTAAACCCTTACCTATCAACGCCAAGAAGACAAATAAGAGAGGAGGGCTGTAATCCGGAGGGTCTGCCAGGGAGCAGAGGCTCCCGGCACGAGGTCCAGCAAAAGGGGTTGGGGGTGGGGGTGGGCTGGAAGTGTCCCCCGCCCAACACGGGAGCGCGCACGGCAGCCCCCGCGCTTGCACACACACACACACACACACACACACACACACACACAGAGCCCGCCCGCTCACCTTCTCGATCGTCTGGTCCACGGCCTTCTGGAAGACTCGGGCCACCAGCAGCGTGACGCTGGTCACCAGCAGGAGCAGGGACAGCGTCCCGACGGTGTAGAAGCAGCACCTGGCCATTATGCGGGCCGCTCCCGGGCGGGGCCCTGCGGGCCGGCGACTGCACGGGAAGGAGGGAGGAGCCGCCGCCGCAGCAGCGGCCTGAACACTCGCAACCCTGCGGCGCCCGCGGCCGCGGTTCTCTGCTCCCGGGCTGGGCTCCCGGCTCCCGTGCACCTTGCTGGCCGCCGGGGAGTGGAACGACCCGCTTCGCTTTCGGTTTCCCTCGCTCAGGCAGTCGGGCGCCCGCCCCGCGCGGTGGGGAGGGAGAGAGGGAGCGCGCAGGGCGGTGACGCTCGCCGGCCCGGATCGCCGCAACCCCGGGAGGCTACCGCCAGCCAGCAGCTGCGCTGGGAAGCGGGCGGGGCGGAGACTGAGCCCGCAGTCATGTGCCCCGCAGCAGCCGCCGCGATTCGGCCCGCGCCAACCGCACGCGGCCCGCGCGGTCCCCGGGTTCCCGACCGCGGCCGGGCGCAGCTGAGGCCCTGTCTCCGCGACGCGGGCCCGGGTCACCCCGGAAAATCGCCTGTGCTCCCCGGCCCATGCACTCACTCGGTCCGCAGATGTGCACTGGGGATTCGGGGTGGATACCACCTTGCCCCCGCTCTAGACCAGTTCACCGGTTAGCAGGGACACAGTTACAGCAATTACTGCACAATGTTAAAGTGCTTTTATGAGGTGCATGCTGCGATCTGTGCCCACAATCGTGTTCTGTTCGGGCGACCTAGGACCCCACAGTTGAACTGGATCTTGGAGGATGTGTAAGAGGTTGTAGTGTGTGGGGTGTGTGAAAGGGAGGGAGAGGCATTTCAAGGAGAAGGGAAAAGTGTGCTAAGACATTGGGGGTAAATGAGTAAGATCGAAAGAGGAAAGGAAGAAGTTCCTTTTACTTCTAGGCTCAGGTGTGCAGAATATAAGGTGGTGGTGATGTTGAGGTGCCTTGGGGTCGGACTTTGAAAGGCTCTCTGTGTCCCATGGAAGAGTTGGGAATTTATCCCTCAGCACTGAGACTCAGGAAGAAGCGGCAAGCATGTGGTGGCGACATTGTTCCTATTTGTTGCTCACCATTATGTCCCAGGCAAACAGGCTAAAGCCTACACACAGCAGGAACTCAGAATTAGTTGAATGAATGTCAACCGAATGCCAGCCTTTGGTTAGGTGCTTACAAGCACGCGTTTATTTAATACAGCAACCTTGTGAGTTGGTGGCTGTTTGTCCGATTCCTCCAAAAGCAGTGCCAGACAGGAACACTCTGCGGGAGAGGAATTCGCAGGAAGCTGGACCCTGGACGCAGGTGTGAGCTCAGTAGAGAAGTAAGGAATGACCGTTGTGGGGAAGGAAGCTTCTCATCCTATGGTGCAGCTCTAAGAAAGTTCAGCAAGGCTGTGGGGCGGGGGTTCTCAAGCCACACTGGCCTGTCCCAGGAGTCCAACATCTCGCAGGAATAGAGGAATAGACCTCTTATACTTAGCTATGGGCTGGGAGCAGCCCCAGCTGGATGGCCTCTGCATCAAGCTGGGGATGAATAGCAGAGGATAGATTTCTGATCTCAGGCTCTGGGACAGTTACATTGGTCAGTTATGCTCTGCACTGGAAGATCTGACAAGCACATTTTCTTGGTCACCATGATGGTATGATTCCTGTCTGACAAGAGGAAACCATGACTCTGAAAGGTAAGTAACCGAACAAGCTCAACCAGTTGCTGAATGGTGTTTCCTGTCTAGATGAAATGCAGGCTGGTGTCCTCCAAAGCTCCTGTTTTTTTCTGCTCGGTGCATTGATCAATGAGAATTTGCAGTCAGGACATTCAGCAGGGAGACTTGGTTAAGGACTCAATGAGATGCATTAAAGATGGTGGCAGATTCTTCGACTCTCCTTCTGTTGAGAGGTGGCATCTATATATTTTACCTTTGAATTTGGGCTGAATTTAGTGATTTCTTAAACTGATAGAATATGGTAGAAGTCACATATCCTGGAACTTCTGAAGTCAGATTGTCAATGCCTCCAAGTTCCTTTCTGCCTGGGGCATCTGGAAATTGTGGCTCTTGGAAGCCCTGTGCCACCTTTAGGTCTAGCTACCCTGAGACCTTTATGCTGGAGAGAACACAGACAGACCTTTGGGAGATGGCCTGAGCCCACAGGAAAGGAGATGCGCCGCCAGCACCTTGCTGTCCCCAGCCATTTGAGTCATGGGACCCAGACATATGGAGCAAAGTGGTTCTTGCCTTGCCCTACCTGAAATGCGAAATAAAGGACTGCTGTTAGTTTAACCCACTAAGGCTTAGCCTAGTGCATTACTCAGTTTTGGATAACTTTAACAGATTGTAAGGGCAGGACTGAACTGGGACATTGACAGTGACAATGGTGCCCACTCCCAGCTCTACCCAGTGGGAGCCCCAGGGGGGGCTGCAGGGGAGAGGTCTGGGATGGTTCAACTCTTCCAAACCTCATGGCCACAGTGCCTCAGTTGTCCCAATCTTCATGAGTCCACAAGTAGCAGTCTTTCCCTACCCCTACTCCTACCATGGTAATGCTCTATTCTGCCCCCATCTCTGCTTTAGATCCAGCTATCAGTCTTAGCTCTCCCTATGTCCCGCTTTGCTTAAGAGACCTGCTGGCCCACTAGCCCTTGCTCGTCCCCTGCCTAGGCAGTGGTTGGGGACTCTGCTGTCTGTATGTATCCTCTCCCTCCTTAACTAGTATTGGGAGCCACCCGGGTCTCCCACGCTGATGGAGTCACTGTCCCAAGATAGTAGCAGAAGCACAGCTCCTGCCTCATGGGAAAACTCACTGACTTCCATAAGTCTCAGTGAGAGGGTAGCAATAGAGCAAAGTTCCTGCCGCCAGAAAATAACCCCACGAGGCCTGACGTGGTCACAGCAAGGAAAGGGCAGTCTGAGCCTCGTTCCTGCTGCTGATGGGGCGAAACTGGCATCTCCTCTTTCTACTGATTGGTCTTTATCCTAAAAGCAAAGCACATTACTCTTGACAGGGCCTCAGGACCCTCCAGGCCAAACCCAGACTCCCTTACAGTCTCTAAGAGTGTACTTCTTGTGTTTTCCCTTTACATTTCCTGCAGCTCTGTGGAGGAGATTGTAAAGGCTCTTGAATGGTTAAATAAAGGGCTTAATATAAGAAATAAAACTGTACTAACAAGAACATTGCCATGCACACAAAGGATCAATAAATAAAGAGTTCTGCACCCAGTCATAGAAAAGAGGCTTCAGCAAGCGCTTTTACCTTTGCAAAATAAGTTCTCTTTCTCTTTGATCCCAGACAAACTTTTGGCTATTATATTTATGATGTAGATTAAACTTTGTATATAGCTCATCTAAGCCTTTTAATTGCTTTTTTATCTGTAAGACCTGCTTAAAAAATACCATATGAGGGGCGCCTGGGTAGCTCAGTTGGTTGGACGACTGCCTTTGGCTCAGGTCATGATCCCAGAGACCCAGGATCGAGTCCCACATTGGACTCCCTGCTCGGCGGGAAGCCTGCTTCTCCCTCTCACTCCCCCTGCTTATGTTCCCTCTCTGGCTGAGTTTCTGTCTGTCAAATAAATAAAATCTTAAAAAAAAAAAACATATGATTAATCTACCCTTTATCATCTAGGAGCCAAATGTAAGAAATCATAAATAACCTTACTAATTGACATATCCTGGTTGAGGGAGTTAACATAACTTGTACATATGAACACCTGCAAAAATATGTTTCACTCACCAAAGCACTATGTTTCATTAATCAAAATGCTGTGTAAGCAAAAATCATTCCCTGTAAAAAAAAATCTTCCTTTATGATGATCTGTAACTTGTTGCCTATAAATAAAGACACTGAAGGCCGGCAAGGCAGAGATGCCTGGCATGTAATCGAAAAGAATCTCCGGGGCTCTCTTATTTGCCAACACCGTCCTTCCTTCAGGGACCCCTGGTTCAGCCGGATTGGGCCTCCAGCAAACTAGAAAAAAGATTGGTAGCCTTCCTTCCTGAGTGTTGGGCTCCAGGCTCCCAGCAGTTCGTGCTCAGATCGAATGCTTCCTCCCCCGTATTCCAGACTAGATTTTCTGTTTGCTAGCTCTATTCTTGAGAGCAAAGTCCACAGCTAGCGCCCACTCCAGTGCTGGGCCACCAATCCTAGGGTACTCTTCCTTCTCATTGTCCACTGAGGTCCCTCTTTGCCGCTTGTCTGGGCCATTATGGGAGTGACAGACTATGCGGATGGAGAGATGGGCCCAGATTTGAGAACTGTATCTCAGTGTGGGGAGGGCTCCAGAACAAGTATTTCCAATTCCGTTGCCCTCAGTTTACCTTCCCCTTGAGGCTTTCTCACCCAGGCAACACCACTCCATTGTTTCCACTAGGTCAGGCAGTTGGTAAGCTGCTTCCCCTTTAAAACTCTGGTCCAAACTGGACAAAAACCTCTTTCTTGGTTCCTCTTAGCACAGCTGACCAGACTAGCATTTAAAAAATGCACTAAACACCAACAAAAGGGCCTAATTACAGAAAATATAAACAGCTTAAAAAACAAACCCATGTTCCCCAAGTAGCAGTCTGTAATCCCATAGTAATTTCTGTTATATCATAAAGAGCCGCCACAGCTTTTTAGCACTGGCTTTCTTTCGGTTCTCTCTTCTTCTCCACCCATATGGTAGCTACAGGTAGGAACTGTGCCTCAAGCCCCCACCGTCTCCTACGAGCTTCCCAAAGTCCCTGGGAACAGCCTCCTTATATCTGATCTATAGGGCGCATCACCACCACTGCTAATTGGGCCTTATTAAGCCTTCTTTAGTTCTCTAGAATCATTTCACTCTACAGGTGAGACTCAACTCTACATATAAGCAGTGGGGGCTACATGGCCTGTATACAGATTAGTAACACCCCGATAATCGCTCTCTCGGGGGTCAGAGGCTGTGGGACGAGAGTACTGCTGCTGCTGGTTAGATGGGGAGGCTGACACCCTGGCAGGGAGACAGTCAGGGATTTCCCCAGTGACCTCTCTATACCTTAAATCAGAAGAACAGGAATTTGAGAAGAACCAAGAGCCCTTGTGAATGAATATTGGTGCCTGTGACAAAACTCACAGCCATTCAGGACTCAGAAAGAGAAACTTCCTTCACAGACTCTAAGGAAGGCTCCAGAACAACAGACTCTGCGATAAGAGAAGCAAGATGGGCTCTTTGGCCACCACCAGAAATCTAGAATATTATATCTTCAACAGAGGTTATGGGATAATCATTGTGTACTTTTCTGTTAAAAGTATTAATGTGTTATGTGTAAACATTTTTTTTTAAGATTTCATTTATTTACTTGAGAGAGAGAGCCAGCGAGAGAGAGAGAGACAGAGAGAGAGAGAGCATGAGTTGGAGGAGCAGCAGAAGGAGGGGAGAAGCATACTCCCCGCTGAGCAGGGAGTCCTTTCAGGGAATCATCCCAGACTCTGGGATAATGACCTGAGCCGAAGGCAGACGCTTAATGCACTGAGCCACCCAGGTGCTCAAGTGTAACCATTTAAATTACACCACAATTTTTACAGGTAGGGTAGACAATCTCCAAATGTGACTGTCGACAATGCTTCCTTTGTAGGCTCCTGCTGCTTCTGGAGTCCAAGATGGAGTTTATTCTCCACCCCTTAAATCCAGGCTGGCCTCACAACCTGCTTCGACCAAGAGAATGTGATGGAACTGACTATAGCGTGCCAATTCCCGGTCTAGGCCTTAAAGGGCCCGGCAGCACCTTCCTTTGCCTTCTTGCAATCCAACTCCTGTAGTAGAAGCTCTTTTTTTTTTTTTTTTTTAAAGATTTTATTTATTTGACAGAGGGAAACACAGCCAGAGAGGGAACACAAGCAAGGGGAGTGAGAGAGGGAGAAGCAGGCTTCCCGCCGAACAGGGAGCCCGATGTGGGACTCGATCCCGGGTCTCCGGGATCATGACCTGAGCCGAAGGCAGTCGCTCAACCAACTGAGCCACCCAGGTGCCCTGTAGTAGAAGTTCTATTAGACTCCTGGGTGATGAGAGGCCACATGGAGAGAGACTCTGGAGAATGAATGAAAGGTCATCAGGAATGTCATAGCCCATCTAAACCCACATAGGCTACATGGAACAGAGATGACAACTTGTCCCCGCAGAGCCCTACCTGAACTGCAGTACTGTGAGCCCATGAACGGCTGTGTGTTAAGCTACTCAGTTTGGGGGTAGTTGGCTAGGCCATGATAGATAACTGAAACAATTTCTGTCTCCATCCTTCTGATTTTGCCAGTCATTGCAAACTTCTAATATTTACAGAATTCCTTTATGAGAGAAGTGACAGCCCCTGGACTGGAGCTTCTTGGTCTTTATAGATCGCACTCTGAGCACAGCAGAGCAGAAGGAGCGCGAGGCTGTCCATGGCCCTGTCTGCGACCTCTTCCAACCAGGAAACCCTGTGTCTTCCCCATGACTGTCTTTGCAGCCCAATCCAGGGGAATCTTTTCTCGTTTGTTTGACTTTGGCTTTGGCTTTTGTTTTATTCTACTTGGGGTCGTGCAGAAATAAGAACCCTCCCCCCTCAGATCTGTGCTGCTTTTCTGGTTCCTCTAAGGATGTGGAGTCTTTGAAATGTGACACTAGGAAGCCACAACCTATTTGCTTTGTTCTCTTCCCCACCTGAAGCCACAAGCAGAGTCTCTGCAGACAAAATGTGGGTGGTGGTGGCTGGGGGGTGGGGGGAGGCAGAAGAGCGAGGAGGAGAAAAGAAAGAGAGGGCGAAAAAGGGTTAATATGTCAATGGCACGGGACCTGCATTACTTCCCTGAACACTCGCAATGCCCTGTAAACTACACACTGTATCTCAATTTTAAAAACGAGGACACTGAGGCACAGGGAGATTGACCAAGTAGTTCAAAGTCACATGACCAGTAAGAATCAAAGCTGGTGCTGAAACCCAAGCCCACCAGACATTTAAGCCAGGCTCTTAGCCACTTAACTCCTGGTTAGGACTTCTAGCCTCAGGTTTCCTGAGAGAAAAAGAAAGGAGTGAGGATCAATTAAAAAAAAAAAAAAAAAAAAAAGCTGTGACATCACCAGCGTTCCTAGCAACGTGGGCAACCGGGAGGGGCAGTGGCACTGGCATTAGCTGTTTGAGAGAGAATATTTCTGCCAGCCTGGACTTGATGTTGGATTAGAATGGCAAGCCAGGAATGAGCTGCAGGTTCCCCTCAGCCTCAAAGTAGCTAGCAATAAATTTCCAACATATGCCCTGATGTGAAAAGTATAATAACCTGTTCTCACTTGAGGTAGTTTGATAGTATTTTCTAGAAGCAAATGAAGTTTGAGTTGTATTTGTTTTTCTTAATCCTTTTAGAAAAGATTTATTTATTTGAGAGAGAGAGAGAAAGAAAGCATGCCCACACACAGGGGGAGGGGCAGAGAGAGAGGGAGGAATCCTCAAGCAGACTCCTTGATGAGCACAACTTGGAGCTTGGAGCTCTCTCCCAGGACCCTGAGATCATGACCCAGGCAGAAACCAAAAGCCAGATGCCCAATCAATTGAGCCACCCAGGTGGCCCTTGAGTTGTGTCTACTTTTTAAAAAGATTTTATTTATTTATTTGACAGAGAGAGACACAGCGAGAGAGGTAACACAAGCAGGGTGAGTGGGAGGAGAAGAAGCAAGCTTAGCAGGGAGCCTGATGTGGGGCTGGATCCTGGGATTCTGGGATCTTGACCTGAGCTGAAGGCAGACACTTAACGATTGAGCCACCCAGGTGGCCCTTGAGTTGTGTTTAGATACTGTTCAACTCAATGTGGCACGTGATGTATATCAGGGC
This sequence comes from Spilogale gracilis, assembly GCA_004023965.1. Lineage (NCBI taxonomy): Eukaryota > Metazoa > Chordata > Mammalia > Carnivora > Mephitidae > Spilogale > Spilogale gracilis. The sequence continues at coordinate 12,197 of PITA01013803.1, read as the reverse complement.
TCTGATTCCTTCACATTATGAAATCAGGGCTGAATAAGCAACGTTAAGAGTTTACGGTTACTAAGCAGTCCTTGGCAGCCCTGAGCGGTAGAGAGGAAGCTCTGGCTGGCTGGAGAGGGGGCGTGAAAAGGACTGATGGTGGGGGTGCTAGATTCTGGAAAGTGTAAAAACAAGACCTGTCCCTTACCTCTAACCTAGAGCCGCATTCCCTGAACCTCTTTGAAATTATTTCAAGAAAGATTGTTATTCAATTAAAAATTTACGACTGCTGGTTTAGAAACATTTCCAGGGGGCACCTGGATGGCTCAGTCATTAAGCATCTGCCTTCGGCTCAGGTCATGATCCCAGAGTCCCCGGACTGAGCCCCACATGGGGCTCCCTGCTCGGCGGGAAGCCTGCTTCTCCCTCTCCCTTTCCCCCTGCTAGTGTTCCCTCTCTAGCTGTGTTTCTCTCTGTCAAATAAATAAATAAAATCTTAAAAAAAAAATAAACATTTCCAGTTCCTTGATAAATAACCAAACTCTTTCTTTTTTGCTTCAGTGAAGAATGTTTTGCAATATTCATGACTAGTGATTGCTTCAATTGCATTGCAATCTATCTTGAGCTGTACTGTTTTCCTGCATTTCTAATTAAGCCAGAGGAGACAAGAATACCAGTCATACTTTTTAAAAAGTTAAATATAGCCTTACCATGTATTGGAGAAACTCCACTCCTAATTTATACCAAAAGGACTGAAAACAGGTACTCAAATAAATATTTGTACAGAAATATTCATAGCAGAACTATTCACAATAGCCAAAGGGGAAAACAACCTAAATGTCTTAGCCGATGAACAGATAAACAAAATGTGTTATGTAAATACAGTGGAATATTATTCAGCCACAGAAAGGCATGAAGTACTGATGTATGCTATAGCACGGATGGGTCTTGAAAATAGTACCCTAAGGGAAAAAAGAGAGACACAAAAGGTCATATATTGTATGATTCCATTCATGTGAAACCTCCAGAATAAGTAAGTCCATAGAGATAGAAACAAGATTGGTACCTGTCAGGGACAAGGGTAGGAGACAGGAAGCAGTGACTGCTTGGTGGGCACAGGGTTTTCTTTTGGGATGATGAAGTTTGGGAACTAGATAGATGTCACTGAATGGTGTCACTAAATGTCACTGATGTCACTGAATTATGTGCTTTAAAATGGTTAGTTTAATGTTATGTGAATTGCATTTTGGCAAAAAAATATAAATCACGTTGGACTTTTATAAGAAGGTGGGCGAGTATTAAGAAAAAGTTGTATAGATATCAAATACTCCCAAGGGTTTTTTTTTCTTTTTCTTTATCATATACCATTTGATTTGAGTGATAATCACTCCTAGAAGATCTTTTGAAAATCCAATGATGGTAAAAAATTCTAGAAAGTTCTAGCACCTTTTCTACCCAGGGAGAAGATGAAAGGGATAACCAGTTATAAATACATTCTCTGTTAATGTAAGAAGCAGGACTATCCACCTGGCATCAGCAGGAACTCCCAAAACTCCCTCATTCTCGAGCAGGGACAATGCCCATGGGACGGCACCTTTCCCTCAGATTTCCTCACCTCCTCACGGGAGACTGCATATCCTACAGGCTGGAAGGTCCCCAGGTACAGGGCAGCTGGCATTCCTAATCAACTCCTATAAAGAAAGAAAACCCTGAAGGGCCTGGCTGGCTTGGTGGGTAGGGCACACAACTCTTGATCTTCGGGTTGTGAGGTCAAGTCCCACGTTGGGTGTAGAGATTACTTAAAAATAGAATCTTTTAAAAGAGAGAGAGAGAGGGTGCCTGGGTGGCTAAGTTGGTTGGGCCATTGCCTTCAGCTTGGGTCATGATCCTGGAGTCCCGGGATCAAGTCCTACATCAGGCTCCGAGCTCCAAGGGGAGTCTGCTTCTCCTTCTGACCTTCTCCCCTCTAATGCTCTCTCTCACTCACTTGCTCTCTCAAATAAATAAATAAAATCTTTTTAAAAGAGAGAGAGAGAGAGAGAGAGAGAGAGAGAGAGAAAGAGAAGGCTCTAAATCCAAAATGCCTGACACCATGCAGTGCGTTTACTCCTTAAAAACAAGGCCACTGTCTCACACTTGTTCTACAGAAAGGGAGATTTATTCTGGTGGGGAGGGGCCTGGGGGGGGGAAGAATTGTGGTGGGGAAAACCTTCTCCTCTAGAACAGAACCTGCACACTGTCCACCAGCCGTAATCCTGGTGTTGTGAGTGTTCTTTTTCACCAATAAAACCTATTCTTTAACTTATACTGGGTGATATGTAATCAGTTCCAAAGTCTTTAATAATAGGTGACGACCCTGATGGAACTTATATCTATGTGTGAAACCTAAGAAAGAAATGGCACTTTTAAGAATGAGGGTCCAGGGTTGCCTGGGTGGCTGGGTTGCTCAGTGGTTAAGTATCCAACTCTTGATTTTGGCTCAGGTCATAATCAGGGTTTTGGGATCTAGCCCTGCATTGAGCCCTACTTCAGGCTCTGCTGGGGTTGAAGCCTCCTTAAGATTCTTTTTCTCCCTCTGTCCCTCCCTTCCTCTCCCCCATTTTTTTTTTAAAGATTTTATTTATTTATTTGACAGAGAGAAACACAGCTAGAGAGGGAACACAGCCTGGGGAATGAGAGAGGGAGAAGCAGGCTCCCTGCCAAGCAGGGAGCCCGATGTAGGGCTCGATCCCAGATCTCTGGGATCATGACCCGAGTGGAAGGTAGTCACCCAACAACTGAGCCACCCAGGCGCCTCCCTCTTCCCCACTTTCTAATAATAAATAAATAAATATAAAAATAAAATAAGAATGAGGGTCCTTGGGAACACTGGGTGTCTCAGTTGGTTAAGACTCTGCTTTCGGTATAGGTCATGATCCCAGGGTCCTAGGATTAAGTCTTGCATCAGGCTCCCTGCTCAGTGGGGAGCCTGTTTCTCTCTACTGCTCCCCCTGCTTGTGCTCTCTCTCTTTCTGACAAATAAATACAATCTTTAAAAAAAAAAAAAAAGAATGAGGGTACTTGGCCAGGATTAAAAAAAACAACCCCCAAATCCTGCTCGGCAGGAAGCCTGGTTCTCCGTCTCTCAGTCCCTCTGCTTATGTTCCCTTTCTGACTGTGTTTCTCTCTGTCAAATAAATAAATTAAAAAAACAAAAACAAAAACTGGAATTAGGATCTCGAAGGGATACATGCACTCCCATGTTCATTTCAGCATTATTCACAACAGCCAAGACATGGAAGCAATCTGAATATCCACCAATGCCTGCATGGATAGAGAAATGTGTTATGTTCACACAACAAATATTATATTATTCAGTTTGAAGAAAGAAAAATATTCCTGACATATGAGACAAATGGATGAACCTAGAGTGTATTATGCTAAATGAAATACACTAGTCACAGAAGGGCAAATACTCCATGATAGCACATATACGAGGAATCTAAAATTGTCAAACTCACAGAAACAAAGAGTAGAATAGTGGTTGCTGGGATCTGGGGAGAGTGAGTAACAGGGAAGGTATTAGTCAGAGGCTACAAAGTTTCACTTATGCAAGGGGAGTAAGTGCTAGAGATCTAGTGGATAACATAGTGCCTATAGGTAACGATACTGTATCGCACACTTAAAATTTTGCTTCAAGGGTAGATCTTATGTTAAGTATTCTTATCACACACACACACAGATAATAATTATAAGAGGGTGTGAGAAAGCTTTTGGAGAATATAGGTATGTTTATGGCACGTGGTGCCAAACAGATCATGGTGATTCTGGATATATACTTCTCTCCAAACTTATCAGGTAGTATATATTATATATGTATAGCTTTTTTTTTTTAATTTTTAGAAGATTTTATTTATTTATTTGACAGAGAGAGACATAACTAGAGAAGGAACAGAAGTAGAGGGAGTGAGAGAGGGAGAAGCAGGCTCCCTGCCGAGCAGGGAGCCAGGATGTGGGGCTCGATGTGGGGCTCGATGTGGGGCTCGATCCCAGGACCCTGGGGTTATGACCTGAGCCGAAGGCAGACGCTTAACCACTGAGCCACCCAGGCGCCCTTATACGTACAGCCTTTTAATGTGAATCAGACCTCAATAAAGTGGTTTTTATTTTATTTTTAAATTTTATTTCCTTTAAAGATTTTATTTATTTATTTGAGAAAGAGAGAGAAAAAGAGAATATGAGCAGGGGAAGGGACCGACTCTCCCACTGAGCAGGGAGCCTGACGCAGGGCTCAATCTCAGGACCCTGAAATCATGGTCTGAGCCAAAGTCAGATGCTTAACCGACTGAACCACCTAGGTGCCCCTAAAGCAGTTATTAAATAAGTGAAGTTTCCAGCCAAATATAATGCCAGAGTTCTACATAGGAATTCAGGAGGTTGAGCAGTTCAGTACTTTGCCTGAAATAAAATCTTAATATATTTTTTGAAGATTTTATTTATTTATTTGACAGAGAAAAACATAGCTAGAGAAGGAACACAAGCAGGGGGAGTGAGAGAGGGAGAAGCAGGCATCCCGCCAAGTAGGGAGCCCAATGTGGGGCTCGATCCTGGGACTCCAGGATCATGACCTGAGCCAAAGGCAGACCCTTAATGACAGCCACCCAGGCGCTCCTAAAATCTTAATATTTAATGGTGCAAAATATCACCGTTTAAATTGAGTGGGGGGCGCCTGGGTGGCTCAGTAGTCATGATCTCCTCAGATCATAATCTCAGGGTCCTGGGATCCAACCCCCACATTGGGCTTCCTGCTCAGCAGGGAGTCTCCTTCTCCCTCTTCTTCTGCCATTTCCCCCACTCCCACCACTAAAACATGCTCTCTCTGCGCGTGCGTGCGTGCGTGTGTGTGTGTGTGTGTGTGTGTGTGTGTCAAATAAATAAATGAAATCTTTTCTAAAAATCTGAGTCTCTTGTCCTTCTGAATAGCATCCACCTTGCAACCCTCCGGGGATCGTCTCTCTAATCATAGTTTTTCTCCTTCCTACTGTCCTTAACCCCAGTTTTGTCCTGTTGGGGCCTCTCAGGTCCTGTGTAATCACCAGATTCTCTAGGGGGTCTATAAGTTAAACCTGTCCTTTTCTTCTAATGCTAGAAGCCTCTCAATTTCTCCATTTACTTGGGGTGCCTGGCTGACTCAGTTGAAAGAGCATTTGACTCTTTATTTCAGGGTTGTGAATTCGAGCCCCATATTGGGTGTAGAATTTAAAATCTTAAAAACAAACAAGCAAAAAACAACAAAAAAACCCCTCACTTACTCTGCTTTATCAAAAGTCAAACACTATCTGCTATATACCAGACTCTGTTTTAGGGGCATTTGCAGATATTAATAATTTTTCAAAGGGCTGGACAGGGGAAGCAACCCCATTTGTTCATGGATATTCCCATCACAGAGGACTCCCAAGCCTCAGCTGAGCAGTTCAGGGTCTTGGTCAGGAGGAGTTCTAAAGTGAAGCTTCAGAGAAAGGTGGGTGGGAGGCTCCAGGTGAAGGCTGGTGCAGGGAAATGGACCCTTTCAGTGTGAGAGCTGTCCATTAAGATCAGACTTAGACATGTGGATGCCTCAGACTAACAACTTTGCACCTCTTCAAAACCATGAGTTTACAGATTTGTTTAATATCAAATGCAAGGCTTTGTGGGGATCGGTGGCAGAGGTTGGCCTCTTTCCAAATCCAGCTCTGGGACCATATTTGCACACATATTCAATATTTTAAAAATCCTAGAGTTGTTAATGAAATCAACCTCCTTGGAAACAATTTATTTTAACTCCAGCCTGGTCTTTGGGGGTCTCATTACCAACTTACCAGCGGCTTATCCAAGTGTTCCACTAACACATGCACAGTGCTTTGCCTGAAAAGGTTTCAGTAAAGAAAACTCTTTCCATCTTGGGATGACTGGCCCTGCCCGCCCCCCCAGTGATGTATAACTCAGTCACGCCTGTCTGCCCAGGTTCTGATGATGTTGAGGGAATGTCATTAAAAATGAAATCTTCTGGGGCACCTGGGTGGCTCAGTCATTAGCGTCTGCCTTCAGCTCAGGTCATGATCCCAGGCTTCTGGGATCAAGCCCCGCATTGGGCTCCCTGCTCCGTAGGAAACCTGCTTCTCCCTCTACCACATCCCCTGCTTATGTTCCCTCTTAGACTGTCTCTGTCTCTCTGTCAAATAAATAAATAAAAGTCTTTAAGAAAAATGAAATCTTTTGCCAACCCAGGAAACCTCTCCACAAAGGAAAAGGAAAAGAAAACAGTTTTATGAATTGAATAACCATTAAGCCAGAATGAGATGTGCATCATGGGCAAAATCAGCTAGAGAGATGACAAAGGCAGAAAAAAACCTCACCCGATTATATATCCAGGCAGATGTAACTATTCTGTACCCGTCCTCAAGATGAACGATAACTAGTGCTCAAGGAAAAGGACTTGGCAGCATGATTTGTCGCTTCTCTTGGCAATTGAGCCATCTGTGTTAGCAGTTGCCCTCACCCAGAGGAAAAATAAGGCTTCCTGTGTCTTCAGGACGGGTAGTGCTTTTACAATTCGGAGGCAGGCACCTTCTCCTACCATCCCAGAGAAACCGGGAGAAAGGAATTCTATCTTTCTTGAGGATTCCATACCAAAGAGATGCAACCCAGGTCCTTAAGAAAGATACTCCTGGATTGTAAAGAAGGCAAAAGACTTACTTGGCTTTGAAAAAGATGTACATACATCTCAAAGGGACAGAGAAGAATTTGCAATTACAAGTTGTCTAAAGTAAACGTTCTAAGAAAGTAGTGAGGAAGGGGAGTCTCTTCCCATTGCTGTACTGGGGAAATTATTTTTTCCATTTGTATTTACCCTCCTGCTGGTACCAGTGAAGCTGCACCTACCCTTCCCAGAGGTGAGTTTGACTAAACAGCCTTAGAGGCAGGAGTGCACCCAAGAGAAGGAACAGCAGGTGAGCTTGGGAAAAGGCAGATGGCTGCAGACAGGTGAGCCAGGCAGCCCGGGGATGGAGTGAGTCTGCAGGACCCCAGATACCTGAGGCTTGCTTGCCCCAGCTGTCTGCACCAGCCCTGCATCTCAGCTCTCTTCTATCAATAACCGCCTTGCAAGAAGCGGACACAGCTTCTGACAAAAATAGCTCATTGGTAATTTCACTAAGATTTTAAAGCAATATGACAATGATCATGATCATAAAAATGTTTGGCGAAGGAAAGCCCTTGCTAAGAAATGACAGGTGTCCTTTAAGGGGGCCATCACTTCTGTAATAAAGGAGAGACAATGACAGAAACCTAGATAATTCTCATTGATGATGTAATTATTCCAATGAATGATCTTACCAATATTTTCCAGACATTTCTCAAACTTATTTTAATGAGAGTTTATTAAAATTGCCCCCAAAGAACACTGTAAAAGTGATAGGTCTTGTTTGCCATCTGTGGTAATATTAGAAGCAGTAAGAAAGTTTTTTCGTGGATCTTGAGAAAAAAAAGGGAAGTCTTGGATACTAACAGTGTTAGACACGGTGAATTTATGAGAATGAGACAGAACTCCTTACTGTATGTCCTGAAGTTTGCCCTCCTGGAAATTGAAAGCAAGTCATTTGAAAGATGCAGAAGACAGGGAACTTTCTATTGTGTTACATGCATGCCTTACTCCTGACACTGTATAAAAATGGAGAAACCAAGGCACAGAGAGACTCAGTCATGAGATTACCTCTGCAGTGCTTAGAAGAGTTCCTGTAACATACTGCATTCTTAATAGTTGTTGAACGCTAAATGTCAAAACTTTGAGTAAGGTAGGAGGGATTTGGGGGTACTAGTTAAAAGAGGAGGGGTGCCTGGGTGGCTCATTTGGTTGAGCGACTGCCTTTGGCTCAGGTCATGATCCTGGAGACCCGGGATCAAGCCCTACATCGGGCTCCCTGCTCGGCAGGAAGCCTGCTTCTCCCTCTCTCACTCCCTCTGCTTGTGTTCCCTCTCTTGCTGTGTTTCTCTCTGTCAAATAAATAAATAAAATCTTTAAAAAAATAAATAAAAGAGGAGAAAACTTTTTTGTCATGATCATCTCTGTACTTGATATCAATGTTCGAGGGCACTTTCTATCCAGGTGTCCTCATCCAATATGCTTTCAATAAGCAGTCCTGTGCAGAGAGTGCTCAGGTAGAATACAACTAGATTTGAGCTCTAATTCTGTGGGAACTCTATGAGAGCAAGCCACTTGTTTCTACAGCCTAGAAAGTAGTACAGTGACATAGCAGGTGCTCATAAATGCTGATGGGAAGTGTTGCCAAAGCCTTCTATTGAGAGCATTCATATTTGATGGCATTTCAAGAGATGGAGAGAAGGAGGAAGAGAGTGGCAAAGGGGAGATTGGCAGGCAGAGATGGATTTGGGGAAAGAAGTTCTATTTACGAAACCTCAAACCTGTCAAATCAGCTTTAATAGTTCTTAGTTTTGGGGGCACCTGGGTGGCTCAGGCAGTTAGGCATCTGCCTTTGGCTGACGTCAAGATCTTGGGGTCTGGGATTGAGCTCCGCATCGGGCTCTCTACTCAGCAGCAAGTCTGCTTCTCTCTCTGCCTCTGTGAGCTCTCTTATTTTTGCTCTCTCTCTCAGATAAATAAATAAATAATAAATAAATAAATAGATAGATAGATAGATAAAATCTTAAAAAAAAATAGTCTGAGTTTTCTGTGAGCTGACCATACCTCATATCTTAGGGATCTGCCTTCTCTCCTCGTGGTCAAAATTTCTAAAATGCTTGAGAAGATAGATAAAATGTATGTGGGCCACTGCACCAAAAGAGACATCACCTGACCACAGTTTAGGAATCTCTGAATTGGATTTTATTTTCTCAGGAATTGGCAACCTTGTCTGCAGGTGGGTACGTTCCTGGAGTGTAAAATGCACTGGACAATTAAAGAGAGAATTTTAGGGGCGCCTGGGTGGCTCAGTTGGTTAAGTGATTGCCTTCAGCTCAGGTCATGATCCTGGAGACCCGGGATCTAGCCCCACATCAGGCTCTCTGCTCGGCAGGAAGCCTGCTTCTCCCTCTCTCACTCCCCCTGCTTGTGTTCCCTTTCTCGCTGTGTTTCTCTCTGTCAAATAAATAAATACAATCTTTAAAAAAAAAAAGAGAGAGAGAGAGAGAGAATTTTATTCTGGCTACCGCAAGGGGAAAAAGGCATACTCAAAAAGAAGGAATGAATGTCTCAAAGGGAAACAGAGGGCCAGGGGTTTTGCCTGGGCAGGTAAAGGAGAGTTCTGAGGAAAGATGGAGACAGGTCTTCTCTCTGCTGGCAGGGGACCCTTTGAGGTCAGCTGGAACACAGGAATGTCAAGAAGAATCTCAGCTGCTTTCTGGGAGCAGAGGGCTCAAGTGAAGTTCAACATTGTCGGCAGACTCTGAAGCCCACTCCTATTTAAATCCTGCTTCCCTTACTCAGTGGTTGTGTGACCTTAGGCTAATTATTTAATCTCTGTGTCTTAGTTTCTTCATCTATAGAATGGACATATAATAAATAGGACTTACCTCATGGAGGTGCTTTAAGGATGAAATGAGATGAGTGTGTAAAGTGTCTGCTACTAGATGTGTTCCGTAAATGTTACTACCATTCGGAAGTACTCTGTGTGGAACAGAAATTGGGTTTCCAAGGAGGCGCAAAACTTGCTAGTGCTCTTGTATCAGACATTACAATAGGAAGGAAGTCTCACTCAGATAAGACAAGTCATTTTTATGCCTCCCTAAAAAGCCAACAAGCAGAAATGCTTAAGATGTACAAAATGAGGGGCGCCTGGGTGGCCCAGTGGTTAAACCTTTGCCTTCAGCCCAGGTCATAATCCCGGAGTCCCACGATCGACCCCGCATTGCATCAGGCTGCCTGCTCAGCAGGAAGCCTGCTTCTCCCTCTCTCACTTCCGCTGCTTGTGTTCCCTCTCTAGCTATGTTTCTCTCTGTCAAATAAATAAATAAAATATTAAAAAAAAAAGATGTACAAAATGAAATAGCCTAGAATCTTTTAAAATGCTAAATTACAAAATTAAGTTAGACAGTAAAGTCTTTATGTATATGTGTGTGTGTGTGTGTGTGTGTGTGTGTGTGTGTGTGTAAGTAGGTTTCATTTATATGTATTTATTTATATGGACCACTGGGATTTGCTTAAATGAATAGCTTTAAATGATGTCCCATCATTAGTTCATTTTGGGGAATGTTAGGTTTTTTTTTTCAAATTGTCTTGTGGTTGATTTAAATAATAAAATTAAAATTAATTTCATTTTAAGGAAATAGTCTTTCTCTTTTATTTCTCTTTCTTTCTTTCTTTCTTTCTTTCTTTCTTTCTTTCTTTTTCTTTTTCTTTTTTTTTTTTAAGATTTTATTTATTTGACAGAGAGAAACACAGCCAGAGAGGGAACACAAGCAGGGGGTAGTGAAAGAGGGAGAAGCAGGCTTCCCGCAGAGCAGGGGGCCCGATGTGGGGCTCGATGTGGGGCTCGATCCCAGGTCTCCAGGATCATGACCTAAGCCGAAGGCAGTTGATTAACCAACTGAGCTACCCAGGCGCCCCTCTTTCTTTCCTTTCTTTCTTTCTTTCTTTCTTTCTTTCTTTCTTTCTTTCTTTCTTTCTCTCTCTCTCTCTCTCTCTCTCTCTCTCTCCTTTCTTTCTTTCTTTCTTTCTTTCTTTCTTTCTTTCTTTCTTTCTTTCTTTCTTTCTTTCTTTCTTTCTTTCTTTCTTTCCAATATATGGTGGTCTTCCTAACAGAAATCATTCCCATTTGGGAAAATATTCTTCTATTGATGCCCAGTAAAGAGTCTCAAGAGAAACCACCTCTGGTGGTGGAATTGGTGGGTCCAGGTCTGTAGAGACTTTGCTGCTGCTTCTATAGCCTTTAGAAGACTAAGGTTCCTTATAGAAGCATTCTCAGCTGCTTGCATCCTATGTGCCTTTTCCTTGTTTTCATCTACAGATTTACTCTCCATTTGTTGAAGTAATAGTAATCTTTGAGAGACTATTTCCTCATATCTTTTAGAAAGGTGGATTTCTCAAGCAAGGAAAGAAGTCATTTTTATACAAAACTGCCTTGAGTTTTCTTGACTGAAGAGCGTGCACCCATACAGATAAAGATCAGGTGAAGCGAGAGCTTTGAAGGCTCGGAGCCTAAAGGCACGTCTTGGGGTTGGGTGCAAGAGCTGAAGGTGACTGTCCCGCCTCACTTCTGTAAAGGTGCTGCTCCTGTCACAGAGATATGGGTTTTTTTTTAAATATTTTATTCATTTATTTGAGAGAGAGTGAGAGAGAGCATGAGAAGGGATAAGGTCAGAGGGAGAAGCAAACTCCCTGCTGAGCTGTGAGCCTGATGTGGGACTCGATCCCGAGTCTCTGGGATCACGAACTGAGCTGAAGGCAGTCGCTTAATCAACTGAGCCACCCAGGCACCACTCGGAAATAGTTTTTAAAAGAAAATGTCAAACAATTTTTTTTCTTGATAAACTTCAGGTGGGCACTAGAAGGAGGGGGCCTCCATCATCTGCCAAGGACACTGGTAGGCACGCTCATATTTTCCTTCCTTTACACTCATCCTGTGATGTAGGGATTATATCCCCATTTTACACTTGAAAAAAACTGGGGGAATCTCCGAGACATTAAATAACTTGCCCAAGACCATGAAACTAGTAACTGGACCCAACAGATATGGATTCCCAGTTAAGGGCTTAACCAACTGAGAGAAAAGAAACTGGTTTTCATTTTCATATTGCCACCTCATCGCTATGTCCTTCCATTAACAAAGCTGGCCTGGGAATCTTGAGAAGCACAGATCCCTAAAATTCATTGATTTGTTCTGCCTAGATTCTCCATTTCAGAAATCCTCTGAATCATAGCCCTAATAATACTGGGAGCTTAACTATATGCTATGCACTGTTTTTTGTTTTTTGTTTTTTGTTTTTATTTTTTTTTATTGTTACTAAATTTTTTTTTCCAGTGTTTCAAGATTCATTCCCCATTCCTCACACCCAGTGCTCCCCGCTTTAGGTGTCCCCAGTACCCACCACCAGGCTCTCCCATCCCTCCACCCCCCTCCCTCCAAGTCCCTCAGTTTGTTTCTGTGTTCAAAATCTCTGTTGTTTCGTTTCCCTCCCTAGATTACCCTAGTTCCCATTTGCTTTCCTTCTGCCACTGTCCTCCAGTTTGCCCCTCATGCACCGCA